>JACXGM010011026.1:6580-26063 GCA_016801145.1 Umbra pygmaea | reverse complement strand
TAATAAAGAACTGCTGCAATTGTGTAGATGAGAGGAGCAAAGTGTATGCGCGTTGTGCACACGCTACATTATGGTTAAGCATGCGCCCTTAAAATAGCATATGAATAACACGCCACTGACTTTAAACCAGGTTTTTCCTGGTCAGTGGCGGAATTGTTTTCGGGGACTGCAAGATAGCACCAGGGAACGTTTGCGCCGGAACACGCCTCTTCTTTTCGCTGAACCACCCAACGAACGCAAGTTCATTCCCTAATTTACCGACGCGCGTCTGAGGAGGGAAAAGTCCCATATGCGTCGGGTGTAAGATAGGAATGATACATGCGTTTGTGTAAAAAGTCAATTGCGCGGGGTGTAAGATAGGGCCCATGGTGTAAAAGCTGTTTTGAGGAAAAGCAAGGTTAAGTGCTTTACCGTATTTGGGGCTTCCTTTGAAGGGTATTATGGAGTAGATGATCTCATCATCGCTGGCGCCCTTAAACTCGGCCCTCAGATACCTCTTCCCTAGCTGGACTGTGCCACCGTCTTTCACCCACGTGGTTGGCATGGACACCATGCGAGGGGAGTGGATGGTCTGTAAAGCACAAGATACACCATGACAAAATAATTAATTTCAATAGCAGACACTGTTTCAAAAAGGCTCGTAATTCAATACATCATTTCTTTTCCCAGATGCCCAGACTGTCAGTACTTCAAATAAATAATTTGTGTCAGAGCAGGAACTTGTCTTGCCAGCCATCATGCTGTGCTTAGCAATATTGCAACAACTGGGACAGAAGCCAAAGTGTTGTTTTCTGAAAAGGGTCCTAAATATGCAACTGAAGAACACTTTAGAAAGAACCTCTCCAGGATATTAACAGCCAACAACGAAAGAAGACATCCAATGACACTCAAGGACACAGCAGATCAAAAACAGACATGATTAATTTTGGGAAATACACTGACTCATTACACACTGATACACTGGACACGGAGACATGATCCCAGTTTAGCAAGGCTTTTGTTACAGACCATCTTAGCAGGCTTGAAGCCAGGGAAGAGTTGAAGAAAGTTGAGGAGAAAAGGGTTTTAGAGGAGTAGAATGTGGTTAAGGAGGTGGGGACAGGAGAAGGGGGTAATGGATCTTGGAAAACTTTAATAACTTTGAAAGATTTCCTCAGCATAGAACAAATTGAAATGTAACCTGTTACAATATGCTTGAATCGACCTATCCTTCATGAGATCAAAGGGAAAGCTAAGCCACTGGTCGACCAGACAGCTAATCAATTCCCATAATCCCTATTTTTTCCTGGGAACAAAAGAAACCAACAGGAATTATCTACAAGGACTCAAATCTCACTCCCTGGACCATACTTCCAATGGGGCCAAAACTATTTCGATTACAATTTACATCTGCACTAGTTACAGATCCATTTGGTGCATGGTAGTATGTAGGGGACAAGGTACATTTGGGACTCTGCCACCACTTTTCCCTGAGATGTATCTGAAAGCATGTTTACTTCTCTCAGTAAAGCTGATTCAGGTGGTACTCTATTCCCTGCTGTTTATTATCCATTCACAATGTGTTCCAATTAGGGATGCTCATATTGACCGTTTAACCGTTAACCGAAAGTAAAACATTTGACCGATCAATAATCAGTTAAACGGTTTAGAAGTTTTTTTACATATAGCCTATATTTGTTAAATCATGTGGTGCGTTGACACGCGCAATCAGAGCCTGGCGCTTCGTTTTGAAAGGTGGGTGTCACATCCAGCCAGGGGAGGGCTGCTAGGCAGAGCCTTTTTATGGACTCCCTTTTGTATGTCTCTTTTGTTCAGGTTCGTCAATCTGTCACGGTTTCCTTGATTAAAGGAGTGAGAGACAGGCGCAAAGGTTGCAATAATCCAACACGTTTATTATTATAAACCCAAAGACTGCCACGAGGGACAAAACGGATCAATATAGATAGAACACCGGGACACGTAACAGGAACACATTGACCGACAAGAGACAAGACCAAACACTAAACCTAAATACACTCACTAACAAGACACAATGGGAAACACCTGGGCATGGGGATTAACATAAGGAGATCCATTGGGTACATGGAGACATGTGACAAGACCAGGGAGTTACTCACAATGACCCACAATCACAAAACCACAAGAACAAAATCAATACACGAAACAAACACAAGGGGAAGCCAAACACAAGACCATACATAGGGGAGTACACATGAGGTAATAACTATAACCACCGTATAAACACTGAAAGGAACCAAGGAGACATAACAAAAGAGACATACAAAAGGGAGTCCATAAAAAGGCTCTGCCTAGCAGCCCTCCCTGGACTGGATGTGACAGTGGGGAGATATAGGTAATGAGGAGCGAAATATACCAGCTGCCTGTTTTGCGTCTGCAACGCGTTCTTCATTTACAATGACAACCCTTGGACATTTATGATGACTGTGATATTAACTGGCGCTTTCATTTTTTCATAAACAGAAACGTATAACACTATCGTATTGGGAAGCATTCATTATTTTATCTGCTATAATTTATCATGCTCCTGATGCATTATAGCAGACAAAATAATGTTACCTTAAAAACAACCCACACAGTAATTGACAACAGGCACTTAATTTTCAGAGAGGACCGTAATGGTCATTTCAATGGAATGTGTGCGCTCTGCAGCCTCTTTATAGTTAGTAACATAACGCATAGCAAGCGTTATCAACATTTTGTTTTGTGTTAATTAAATATAGCCCTTATTTGCAGTAGGCCTCCTGTAAGCAACAACCTTGTTCCAGATTGTCACCGACTATTTTCATTCTATAATTTGACAACTCTGTAAACACTGCATCAAGGCTACTTTCCTTTGATTGACAACAGAAAATGAAAATCTCTGCAACAAATTTTCTGCGACAATATTTTCGTTGGTGTGGACTTTACGCCGGTGTAGCTAAGATGAACCTTAAGTCTCCGTAGTAAAACCAAACATCGACACAGCTTTAGTATGAAACTAACTAGTTTCAAAGTATCGTTTAGTGTGGACTTTGCACCCGAGTGAATTTATACGCAAAGCTGGTGCACCCGGCAGCTGTTGTTTATCTGTTCTGTATGCTGTTTAGACATTAAAACAAATCTGTGAAAAAAAAATGTTTGTATATTTAACGGGTTACAGACACTCGTCAATATTTTTATTTATTTATAGCCAATTGAATCGTATAATCTTATCAGTTAACGGTTAATAATCGGATAGTGAGTTGCAGTTGTCGGTCAGGAAAATTACCCGAAATGAGCATCCCTAGTTCCAATGCTACCCCTACTCATACCTATTAGTAGTTATTTAAAGCAATGTATACTTCTTGTCATATATTGTTTATATTTCTCTGTACACATTGATTGTTTAATTACTTTCTATTTTTTTCTATATCTCTAAAGTGTAGGTCTGTAGTTCATAGTCTACACGTTCTTAATGAGGCATGTGACAATTTTTTTAAATACATTTTTATCTAACATTCATACTACTTTTGAATGGTCACACAGAGCTCTGGTTAAACACAGTGCATCATTCCAGGGATAAAGGTGATAATTAGGACACAGTGTGTTCAGCCAGGCACCGCTGGCTCATTAAAGACTAGTTACTCCACAGCTCACTACATGGTCCATCTCAATTGAGCACCTCTGTACCTGGGCTGATTCCAAGCTTGGCTTGGCTAGGCGCAGTTTGGCAGAGATGTCCACTGCTAATGGGGGGGCTTGGGGTAGAGAGAGTAATGGGAGTGTTATTGGAGGTGGAAAACCTGAGATTTCAACAATCTAATATGGTGCTCATTGTATCTTGTCTTCTATGAGCTGTATGTAATAAAATTGAGACAGATTAGTGTATAACACCACAAGGGAAACTGTGAAAATGAATGTTTTAATAGGACATTACTCCAGCCCGCCAGCTGGGTAAAGGTTAAGAGGGGTAAAACCACCCATTAAGGTTCTATCAGTGGACTGAAAAACACAGAACAGGTTTAAGGAATATGGATGATGCTTTGGTTAGTGGGAGAAGGAGGAAGTGGAAGACAACAGTTATAGCCAATTCATGCCTCTAGGTGCAAATGTTACTAAACAACACTAGTGTGACTAAACGACACTAGTGTGACTTGGCAATGTTGCTTTTATGTGTTTTGGGGGGATTTGCGTGTAGACTGGGTGGTTTTCATCATGTGTACATCATTACTTTTTCTCACTACCTTCGTTGTCCCCTGGAAGACAGTGCTTAGAGCGAGAAGGGGAGAAAGAGAGCCGTGTTGTGTGTGCGCCTATGAAAGTGAATGGAATGTATGTGTGCACGAATGTGTGTGTAAATGTCTGAGAGCAAATCCATGAACACGGCAGGTAACACTAATTGATCTCTGGTTGTTTTCGTAAATAAGAATTTGTTCTCAGTCATCATATTTGGTAAATGAAAGCAAAAAGTAGTGGGTATGTACATTGTATTTGAAAAGTATTCACAGTGCTTCACGTTTTCCACACCCTTATTTTGTTATGTTACACCCTTATTTTGAAATGGATTACATTCATTATTTTCCTCAAAATTATACAAACAATACCCCATAATGACAATGTGAAAGAAGTATGTTTTAAATCTTATGAAAAAAATAAAAAATAAATAAGCACATGTCTCTGCTCAATACTTTGTTGAAGCATTTTTGGCAGAATCCCATTCATTTTTACAGGACCTCTCAAGCTCCATCAGGTTGGATGGGGAGCGTTGGTGCACAGCCATTTTCAGATCTCTCCAGAGATGTTCAATAGGGTTAAATTCTGGGCTCTGAGGTCCAAAGCGCTCTGGAGCAGGTTTTCAGCAAGGATGTCTTTGTACATTGCAGCATTCATCTTTCCCTTGATCCTGACTAGTCTCCCAGGTCCTGCAGCTGAAAAACTTGCTGCCACCACCATGTTTCACTGTAGGGATGGTATTGGATAGGTGATGAGCAGTACCTGGTTTCCTCTTGACATCATGCTTGCCATTCTGGCCATATGCCTTTTACTGAGGAGTGGCTTCCATCTAGCGACTCCATACAGGCCTGATTGGTGGAGTGCTGCAGAGATCGTTGTTCTTCTGGAAGTTTCTCCTCTCTCCACAGAGAAATGATGGAGCTCTGTCAGAGTGACCATCGGGTTCTTGGTCACCTCCATGACTAAGAACATTCTCCCCTGATTGCTCAGTTTGACCCGGGCGGTCAGCTCTAGGAAGAGTCCTGGTGGTTCCAAACTTGTTCCATTTACGGATAACAGGGGCCACTGTGCTAATTGGGACCTTCAATGCTGCAGATATTTTTCTGTGCCCTTCCCTCGATATGGCCATGATACAATCCAGTCTCGGAGGTCTACAGAAAATTAATTGGACTTCATGGCTTGGTTCGTGCTCTGACATGCACCTTTACCTGTGGGACCTTATATAGACAGTGTGTGCCTTTTCCAAATCATGTCCAATCAACTGAATTTACCACAGATGGACTCCAATCAGGTTGTGGAAACTTGTCAAGGATGATCAGTGGAAAACCTTATTTTTAAAACATTTTGTAGGATTTCAAACACACGTCTTTCACATTATAATTATGGGGAATTGTTTGTAGAGTTTTGAGGGAAATAATGAATTTAATCCATTTTGGAATAAGGGTGTAACATAACAAAATTTGGAAAGAGTAAATTACTGTAAATACTTTCTGGATGCACAGTATGAACACAAAGTCTACCGTAGGTGAGCGCGTGCGCCTGTGTGTAATTGAATAAGCCCTTTGGGAGTGTGTGTGGGGAGAACATCCATTGAGACATGGGAGGGGAGATGAATACAGTTAGCATTGTCTGGATCAGGCCCAAGACACCAGACAGAGTGTGGCCTGTCTATTTCCGCCCCCCTGCATGTCTGTCTTTTTGCCTGTCTAGACATCTCCACGCTGGGATCAGGCCACTCCGGGGGTAGGATGGATGTTTGGCTGCCAAAATCCATATACATGCCAAGGGAGAAGCGCCTCTCATCATGATCTGATAATCTCTGTTTATAATAAAAGATAATTATGTCTACATTCACTCACACAGAAAACCATTCCACAGGTTGGAACCCGACAAAGCAATCTTAACCGCCCCCCTACCTTCTGAGTGACGTTGACCTGTAGCAGAATGTTTTGGTGGCTGTATCCATCATTGACCTGTAGCAGCATCCTGTCCTGTTGCCCTGGTGACCCATCATGGATGTACTGCACCTGTTCCCGTGACAACTCATCCAACTTGAACTGGCTCAGTGCCCGGTCACTGTGGAGACGAGACAGGTGGCCATGTTGTGGGGGGTCCAGAATCATGACCAATACATCCTGATAAGATAGACAGGGAATGTTAAGATAAACACACTTTTATGTATAAATAAATATAAACACATATAAGACAATATAAATATAGACACAAAACTGAATATTACACACCTGGGGGTTGTCTGAGTCATCAATCTGAAGCACAGTCTTCGAGATTACCGCCACCCCCCCTCCCTCCAGAAGCAAAGGATTGTGGGTAAGAATCTGTGGGGGCTGTGTTATAGATGAAGGGTTAGTTTACAATACTGACAGTGATCAGTCAAACATTAGGAACCAACATGCAGTAAGTCAGGAAATCTAACCTTAAAGATGTACTCAGGTACTATTACAATTTAAAAGATGTCTTATAATGTATTAAATCAATTTAAAAGATGTCTTATAATGTATTAAATCAATTTAAAAGATGTCTTATAATGTATTAAATCTCCCATGTTGGCTTTAAAGTGTGATATGCTTTCAATGCAGCAACTCTAGAATGAATTTGTCATTTTAAGTCAGGTGGTTTTGATGACATGGGGCACAAAGCATGACATACAATAGTACAAAATTGTTGGGGCTCCTTTTTGCTCAATAGCACCACTCTTACAACCAGTGGCTACATTTTTGAACTGTAACCATTCTGTGGTGAAACCAGAGGATCGAGACTCAGCTATTAAAAGCACAAATATCCCCACTAATATGGTCTATCCTTCCCAGGCACCACCCAGTCTGACTGGGTGTTTGTTAACATTAGACAAGTTGGACAAACTTGGAAAGTTAAACAGGTAAGAGCACATTCAGAGAAACCATGTAGTAGCCATGCTCACGGTCCACTCGGCGTCCTGACTGGTTTGCTGTTTTGTGTCAGATATAGGTACATATTTATAATTATAATGTCTTACCAGGCTAAATCCTCTATGTATTTTTTATTTTTCTCCCCTCCTAATTCTCACTGACCCTGCTTTGTTGGCAACTCTGCAAACCCTTGGACAGATACAGAAACCCTTGGACAGATACAGAAACCCTTGGACAGATACAGAAACCCTTGGACAGATACAGAAACCCTTGGACAGATACAGAAACCCTTGGACAGATGCAGAAACCCTTGGACAGATGCAGAAACCCTTGGACAGATGCAGAAACCCTTGGACAGATGCAAAAACCCTTGGACAGATGCAGAAACCCTTGAACAGATGCAGAAACCCTTGGACAGATGCAGAAACCCTTGGACAGATACAGAAACCCTTGGACAGATACAGAAACCCTTGGACAGATGCAGAAACCCTTGGACAGATGCAGAAACCCTTGGACAGATGCAGAAACCCTTGGACAGATGCAGAAACCCTTGGACAGATGCAGAAACCCTTGGACAGATGCAGAAACCCTTGGACAGATGCAGGATGTTAAGGGGAACTCACGTGGTTCATCCAACTGTAGTTTTGTACAGAAATGTACATCTGTGTGGGTTCCATCCATTGAATACCTTCAACTCAATTAACCAGCTATGTCCACTCTATTTAACTAGGCTATCTTCACTCCAATTATGTCCTTTCACCATGTTTTGGGTTTGAGGTAACTGTGTCCTGTCAGTGTGTTTTGGGTTTGAGGTAACTGTGTCCTGTCAGTGTGTTTTGGGTTTGAGGTAACTGTGTCCTGTCAGCATGTTTTGGGTTTGAGGTAACTGTGTCCTGTCAGTGTCGTTTGGGTTTGAGGTAACTGTGTCCTGTCAGCGTGTTTTGGGTTTGAGTTAACTGTGTTCTGTCAGTGTGTTTTGGGTTTGAGGTAACTGTGTCCTGTCAGCGATTTTTGGGTTTGAGGTAACTGTGTCCTGTCAGCGTGTTTTGGGTTTGAGGTAACTGTGCCCTGTCAGCGTGTTTTGGGTTTGAGGTAACTGTGTCCTGTCAGCGTGTTTTGGGTTTTAGGTAACTGTGTCCTGTCAGCATGTTATGGTTCCCCATCATTGGCTGGATAGCACATTGGGGTACATTTCCCCATTATCATTGGGAAATATTGCAGGGAGTGGAGGAGCAATTAGGGATACCTGTTTTACTCACTGATCAAATAAGACATTTCCTGGGATTAGAACCAGGGACCAACTGGACACCAGTCAGGTGCCCTAACCACTAGAACATCTAATAGACACCAGTCAGATGCTCTAACCACTAGGCCATCTTGCCAGGAACAGTGCTCTAAATGCCATCCTATACTCTTTGGTCAAGGATAGTGCACTGTATAGCGATCAGTCCCCCAGGTCTAACATGCTGGGGTTGGATGGTACAGAAGTTGGAGCCTGCCTGACAGGGCACGAAATTAGTCACAGTGGGGCCTTGAAATGTGAGACTGCCCTGCTTCAGACTGACACGCTTGTCACCGGTCACTTCCTTTATTTAACAGGCTGCAGAGTTGGAGGCCTCTCACCGCTCCGTAATGTGATTTTATAAGAAAAATGGGTCATGAAGCAGAGATGTTCACATACATCGGATCACTATACAGCACAGAGCAATTTGATTGCACACTGTGGATCAGTAATTAAAACGAATTACAGTGGGTCGCACACAATTGATCACAATTTAGCATGAAGCACAGTTGTACAAACACAATTAACCAGAGTTGGCCACACACAATGGAAATCTCATTTGCATGCAGAGGCATTCTACACACATTACAACCTCGTGGACATTGTTTGCTGCAGAGTTGTACACAGATTGGGGCACATGGTGCGGATTTGGCTCTGCAGGGGCCACGGTAAAGTTGTTCGTGGTGAAGATTTGGACAGCTTAGGGGAAGCACTATCACCATTTTGCAGTAGCATGTGAGCCAAAGGCTACGTGATTTAGCAGCTGCACAGTAGCATACGGTACCCCGGCTTTGCAGGGAGCAGCAATGGACATGATTTAATGGGGCGCAGAGTTGAACAGCAGTGTAACTGATTTAGCACAGCGCACCTCCGCAGGAGGAACAACACATTAAATACCTAGATCCTGCTGGTCTGTGCTTTCCTCACTTCTGAGTAACAAATGTTTGGCAGTTTGACAGAGAGAGCAATTAAATGAGGCGTTGAAATTGGCACCTTATTGAGTATGTAACTGCTCCCCCGGCTGTGGCTTTAAATTAGAATTCTTTTTTAGGTACCATTTGAAATTGCTTTGTTTTTTGGTGGGGTTGACTCTTCCCACTGTATCATATAGTTGTGTTTTGTTTTTCTCATGATTGGTTGGGACTAATGTGTTCTTCCCCTGGGCTCTTGGGTCTCTTTTTGGGTTTGTGAACTGAGCTCTAATATCAGTTGTCTTGGGGGCTCTACTCCAGGTCGTCTTTGTACTGTAGATGAGGGCTTTGTTCCAGTTTAGTGCCTCTACTTAAGGTGAGTCTGGTAATTAACTTGTTTTTCCTGGTTTCTGATAATTAGTGGGTACAATCATACTTAAACTCTGTAGGCATTATTGAAGGTTTTCAGTTGTTCTCTGATAATACCTTTGATAAAATGATCTCAACTAAAGAGGAATCCAATTTGATGAATTCTTTGTTGGTAGTGCTTCATAGACCCAACAACCATAGGATGTTTAGCCTTGTTGGTAGTGCTTCATAGACCCAACAACCATAGGATGTTTAGCCTTGTTGGTAGTGCTTCATAGACCCAACAACCATAGGATGTTTAGCCTTGTTGCTAGTGCTTCATAGACCCAACAACCATAGGATGTTTAGCCTTGCTGCTAGTGCTTCATAGACCCAAAAACCATAGGATGTTTAGCCTTGTTGGTAGTGCTTCTTAGACCCAACAACCATAGGATGTTTAGCCTTGTTGGTAGTGCTTCATAGACCCAACAGCCATAGGATGTTTAGTTTTATCTTCTTTAAGAGGCATGTGATTGGCTAAGGACAAAAAAGCAGGACGATATACTGAGAGCATTCACCCCCCCGATAGAAGTAGGACCCATAACAATTTATTTAAACAAAAAAAATCATTTTTATTTATTTTACAGCTAGATGTGCAACATCCAATAAGAACAACTTATTTGAATTTTTAAAAATAAAAAATATATTTTTACAACATAACTTATTTGGTGGATGTGTAACAGTGGGATGGCTTTCCGTCCATGGTTAAAACAACATTTGTTCTTATGTTCATTCATGTTTATTTGATGCTATTTATAGCTAGAAGGAAGAGATGATCGTCTTAAGAGCAGCTTTAACCGAGGCTCCACAGCGATCTGTCAAAGTATCAAAGTATATTTTAACTTTTCTCTATCAGGGAGGGAATTTTCCAATGGCACCAAGGTCATTGACCAGGGCATTAAGTGCCATCTAGAAAAATACCAAACTCCTTTGCTCTCAAAAGCAGCAATTCAATTCAACGTGAAGTGCCCTCACATTTGCAACAGGGCCTCAAACAAAAATGTTGTCACTGGCAACAATTACTACTACAGTCACTCAGATTATTTAGGCAATATGTTTGACAACATTCTCAAGTATAATTGATGTATTCCCAGTTAGAAATAACATGGTTTACTGCTACATCTGTGAAATAAAAGTTTTAGCTACCGCTTTAAGGTTGCCATCACAAGCAGTTGCAGTTCAAATCATAACCAGGCTGGGAAATTTACTTAGCCACTGGCTGGTGGATGCCCTTATTTTCCCAGCCAATTCTATGAAATAAAAAATGAAAACGCAATTTCCTCTTCTATATTGCTTCAATACATCAAATTCATCATTAATACATCTTATTAGGCAAATTACAAAAAAGACATGTTGTAACATCCAGCCCTAGTGGGCTGTATTATGGACTTTTGTTTAGTGTCTATTTTGGTTATGTCCCCCTTGTTGTATTCAGTGTTTACTCAGTGGTTTAGTTTGTTAGTTTTGTTATTTTCCTCATGTGTCCTCATTATTGGTACCTGCCCTGTGTGTGTTGTTATGTATACACGTTATCTCCCAGTGTGTTATATAATAGCTCCCCCTTGATGTCCCTTCTGTGTCTTGTGAGTATATTGTATGATGTCATCAGTGTGGGCCCTTCTCATATGTTTTAGTTAACCAATAGATCACATGGGGCACATGGTGTTAATTCCCCTGGCCAGGTGTTGTGCATTGTCTTCGTTTGTAAGTGTATTTAAGTGGAGTGTTTGGTCTTGTCTCTTGTTGGTCAATGTATCCTGTTACGTGTCTTATGTTACGTGTCTCGAATTTATGAGTTACTAGTGTCTCCTGTTTCGCCCCACGTGGCTGTATATTTGTTTTGGAAGAATAAACCATTGTGGATTATTGAACCTTCGCGCCTGTCTCTCACTAATACCTACAAGGCATTGTGACACATGTTGTGAAGACAAGTCTGTGAGACGAATGATTTTTAGATGATTCTCAAATTGTGCTAATCAGTGTATTGGATTTCCTACTACTATTTTTATCTGGCTACTTTTAGATGTCCAATAGTAGGTAATTTCAAACTTTAGAGATGTAGCCTAAAACATTACTGTTGTAACCTATTCCACAATATTTATTTAATCAGCAGTTATTTTACATTTGTAAATTTTTTTTCTAATAATCTGTTTGTAATTAGCTCCCATCAAAATTGCAAGCAGATGCTTCTTCAGCAATGATACCAACAAGATAAATAATTGTCACGGTTTTGCATAGGTATGTAGAGGAGAGAGACTCAAAACAGGCAAAAGATGGTTGTTGGTTGTTTTATTCACTTGATCGGTCCAGGAACATATATACGACCCGTTGCAGGGTACGCCTTGATGCGAGTGCACAACGAATACATAAATGTAGCTTAACGTGCTCTTTAGGACAGCGGCACGGCACTGAGTGCTAAACATCAATACAGAGAGTACGCAAATACTTCCAAACAACAAGGAACTCACTTCTCACAATGACTCGTATAACATATAGATCCTGGACATTACTTCTTGAAAATAAACACAACATGGAAACAAAACGACAGATAATCAATGACCGACAGCTCCCTCCAGTTAAGCAGCCCTCTTTATACTAAGTACAAACACCTAATTGAAACACAGCTGAACATAATAAGTATTAACCAGATCTACCATACACTGACACTACTAGACTGACTAGGAACTGCTTAACTGGAGGAGCTGTCAGTCGCAAAGCAACATACACCTATAAATACCAGAACACAAAACACCATGCACTTGCACTGAATGAAAACAATAACCCACAATACATATTATAGGAGTCCGTATCTCAGTTCACATAGTGCAATCACGCCAGCCTCACTGGCTGGGCATGACAATAATAAGAAAACATATTATGGCGAAGTAAGATCGGCTACTTGACTTAGAATCAGTTGTTAATCAACTAAGTTTGCAATTGAGAACTTCAACATCCTACCGTTACATTTGTGTATGTGTGCGTGTTTAAGATTCTCTGGTCAAACGAGAATGCCGCCTATCAGAATCCAATCATGAAGTCAGACTCAACGAACACCACCACCCGTGTTTTCACCAACGAGCTCTTAACATTAACATTCTACGCGTGAAATGGTTACTTGTTTTACTTTTTTAGATCACGAAAAATAACATTATACATGATTTGCCCTTTATATTTTCTACATTAATTTATAGCCTACTGTGGATTATAATACTGGGTAAATAACTCGTTTTTTTCGCGTGTGCTAATTTCCAACCCTGCCTCATAACAACATTCATGCATGTAAATTAACTTTTGGAACATGGTATTAAATGTATCGCTTTAAAGAAATATTCTCTTGCGCAATGCTTCTGAATTATCTTTCGGACCCGCGCTCCTTCTATTTCAATCATTGTTGAGTAGCAGTTGAATAAAAGATGTGATTGTTTTGTCCAACTATTAAACATCAGTAACACTATGAGTATCACTATGGTATACTATGTATATGCAATGAATCACAACCTAAATGTGCATAGCTTTAGAATACTTTTGTCGATGAAGTATTAACAGCGAATGAGCACTTGCATCAGTGTGAAAACAGAGGTGTGTCTGTGTCATGTGACCACCGTGCAGCAAAACGTGTTTGATAACACACAAAATTTAAACTAATTTTACCTGTCCATTCGGACAAGTGATTCTACGAGCTCCTTGTCCGACCACATTTTTTACTTGTCCCGGACAAGCGGACAAGCCTTAATGTCGAGACCTGCAGCCTCATATCCCCTCCTTTTCACTCCGGCAGCTCTTGACCCCCCCCACCCCTTTTTATTACAGATCTGCATGATTCACTTAGGTCACATTTTCAAGTCGGAAAATCCGGAATTCCGTATGGTGTGGATGTTTAGCCCAGGCATGCAAACAGGTCAGGAGTAACAAAGGTGAGAAGGATACGGCGAACCCCTGACCCTCTAGGGCATGCTCCCCCGGAATAAATTTTGTACATTTTTAAGGTAAACGCATCAATCTGGTGCACCTTGAGAGCAAAGTTAAGAGATGTCATGTTCTTTTAACCATAAAGAAAAAAAAATTGTATAGCATACATCATAAAAAACTATTAAACAAACAGGTTTACCTGTGTTGAACTACTTTATTTTCTATAAGTCAAAAGCATGAAATGTTTTAAGATTTCCAAATCATTCTCTGACTTTATTTCTCAGCTGCTCTTTTTTCTGCTCATGACATGACACGTGTTACTACATCAATGAGGACTGGCAGGTTAAATCAGCCATTCTACAAACATAGTAGCTAGACTGACAGACACAGTTGAAAACCTTGCTGTGGATGATACGAGATGGGCTCAGACACACACGCTGCGTACCGCTGACATCTTGGAAAATCTTGGCTGTGCGCAACCGGTACTAGTTTCCGGCTGTCCGCGGTCACTCAGTGCAACGATCTAAACTTCTGGATAAGTTAACTGTATTCATTGCCTGCTTGTTGGTTAATGCCTAGTGATCGGTTAACAAGGGTTGGCTATCGGTCAGAAAAAGAAAATAAACTCTCAGCATCCCTAAAGATGACAACACTTTTCCAGACATATTTTGAGGCTGGAAAACTTGTCTTATTTTCGGCCCAATAGGGTATTATTAACTTGAGATCAGGATTGTTCATTAATGAACAATTAGCTTAACGTTAGCTAACATTATTGTTAATAACATCAGGTTAAGTTATAAAATATTACTGTAACGTTATCTGACAGGACAGTTAACGTTGTAAACTAGTTTACTTATGTCTTACCATAAGCTTGTTTTCAGACGGGCATTTCGTTCTGCAGTTTGACAGTGTTCAACTTCAGTTTAGTTCAGTTGTCGACCGACTGCACAGTGTTGCAGACTTTGAAAACAACTTCTCCCCACTCTGCCTCTGATTGGCTGTGAGGTTTAGGCATTAGGGGTGACAATTGGTTAGAGATGGACCATCTAGCTGCTGCTGTAGGCCCTACTATGTTAGATCAGACCATATTCTAGATGATAGGGATGGGCCAATACCACTTTTTATGGAATGAGTACAAGTACTGAGTATTTCATTTTTGAAACTTGCCGATACGAGTACCGATATGAGTACTTTTAATAACTATGTCAAGTCACATTTATCAAGCTAAAATCTGCTATTTCTTAGATGTTGATCAGCAAATTCAAATATAGAAAAGTAAACGTTCCTACATATCCAGAAGAACATAATTTACATTGCAGGTCAAGAATGTGTAATATTTATTAGAAATGTCAATAGTTTACGTCTCCTTCCCTAAATAGCTAAAAGGAGAGAAACACGTTTGTAAACACGAATACAATATCTGCATGTTTGTGTTCGTATTTGGACTATGAGCAATGCAGACGTTTTGTGTAAAATGAGAATGTCTGTTTGAAGTGACTTTCTCCAAACAGTGATGACCTAATCATATAATAATCTGTTAAGGCATTTATTATAATTTGTACACAATTATACAGTAGCTGTACTATCACTGTAATCTATTGAACAAAATATAATACACTAGCCTACATCATATTTCCTTCAAGTTATATTTCTTAAAGCTAGTGTGTCAGAACTTTACTATTTTGTTCACCCAGAAGTGTTGCAAACTGACATTTCTCGTTCCTTCCCGAAGGTTAATTATTCATTCATGTGACGTTAAAGTATGCAGTGACTAGCCTAATAACTTGCAGCCTTCGTTCAGTTCTGTACTTAAATGTGCGCGTTAACTTGAGGATTCTAATATATGCACCTATAATTTTTCAAATATTAGGCTACATGAAAATAGTAATGAGAAAAGCAATTTAATATTTCGCCGTTTGAACTCTCCTAGAGAATTCCTAGAGGAAAATAGAGTTGTGATTCAGTGTTTTTCCATAGGCACGCGTGGCTCTGTCTTTGGAATGATTATGCATTTAATGCAGTGATTTTGTGAGCAACATTATCCCATTTAAATTGCTTTACTTTCTTTTTTAAATAGCAATAGATACAGATTTACAGCTTTATATGCTGGTCTCTGAAAGAGGAATTAGACTGTCATTATCATCAATATGAAATATATGCATAGTGGTGGAATACAGCTACATTTCAATTGAAACATTTACGTGAATCAGATTTACCAGTTCGTTGGTTTTGTTGTTCCAATCATTACATGGTTCAGCAATACAACTGATTCGTATATATATATACAGCGTTGTACAGTAGGCTACTATTTCCTCTCTGTCACTTTAAGAAAACAACTATGGCCATCTATGGCTAATCTGTAAAGGGTTGCACAGCATAACGCTCTTAAATGTGGAGGAAGTATCGGCTTGGAGTATCTGCCCTTTTTCACAAGTACAGGTACGAGTATTTATGCCCAGTATCGGGACCGAAACCAGGTACTGGTATCAGTATCGGCCCATCCCTACTAGATGCTGCTATAATGCCTACATGGTTAGATCAGACCATATTCTAGATACTGCTATAATCCCTACCTGGTTAGATCAGACCATATTCTAGATGCTGCTATAATCCCTACCTGGTTAGATCAGACCCTATTCTAGATGCTGCTATAATCCCTACCTGGTTAGATCAAACCATATTCTAGATGCTGCTATAATCCCTACCTGGTTAGATCAGACCATATTCTAGATGCTGCTGTATGCCCTACCTGGTTAGATCAGACCATATTCTAGATGCTGCTGTAAACCCTACCTGGATAGATCACACCATATTCTAGATGCTGCTGTAAACCCTACCTGGTAAGCAAAAGAACATCTAGATGCTGCTGTATGCCCTACCTGGTTAGATCACACCATATTCTAGATGCTGCTGTAAACCCTACCTGGTTAGATCACACCATATTCTAGATGCTGCTGTATGCCCTACCTGGTTAGATCAGACCATATTCTAGATGCTGCTGTATGCCCTACCTGGTTAGATCACACCATATTCTAGATGCTGCTGTATGCCCTACCTGGTTAGATCAGACCATATTCTAGATGCTGCTGTATGCCCTACCTGGTTAGATCACACCATATTCTAGATGCTGCTGTAAACCCTACCTGGTTAGATCACACCATATTCTAGATGCTGCTGTAAACCCTACCTGGTTAGATCACACCATATTCTAGATGCTGCTGTAAACCCTACCTGGTTAGATCAGACCATATTCTAGATGCTGCTGTAAACCCTACCTGGTTAGATCAGACCATATTCTAGATGCTGCTGTAATCCCTACCTGGTTAGATCAGACCATATTCTAAATGCTGCTGTATGCCCTACCTGGTAAGCAAAAGAACATCTAGATGCTGTTGGTTGGAAAGAAAACATCTAGAATCTGCTGTAGAGTCTCAGAGGTTGGAGAAAAAAGCAACAGTTCATCTGCAAACAGCAGTCGAATAGAGAGAGGCGACGTGCTGCCCATTAAATTGAATGTGAAATGTTAAAACAAGAAGGGCTTAGAGTGCATCCCTGTCTGGCCCACCACACCTAGTGGATGAAAACTGTGTGTTTTCTACCAATTTTAACTGTATAATTGTACAACACCTTTTGACACTGGTTGCTAACAGACTTTATGCCAAAAAGATGTCAAAATGCCATGAGCCTGTAAATCCCCTTTGAAACATACAAGGAGGACCAAACAAAAACTATTCCTGATTTTAGACAACAAGTCATTTGACATGTATCCAAAAATCTATTTGTAGTGTTCATTTAGGGGGTTCCTCTCTGTTATGATTTCTGTGTTCCTAGACAAGGCATGCTTGGCTGGGTTCGTATTCGGCCCAGAGCCATGTCAGCCCCCATATCACCCTCAGCTACTCCATCATCCATAACCGAGGCAGAAAACACTTTTCTTTTTGTTGTTGTTCCTGCTTCCTGGTTTGGTGCGTTTTTGTTCTTCTGAAAACGCATTGAAAGCTAGCGTTGCAGAACGAACAGTAATTTTGTAAAATCACATTCCTCCCCGGCTGAGAGTTGTGCCTGAATGCTCCAACGCTCCCGTCTACAATTGTACCTGCTGATATCCAAGCACAACCTGTCCTGGACTGAAACCCAGAGATGTGTCTGTTAGTAGGGTGCACTGGTACCTGCATGGATACTGCCTGGACTTGAATGGTCTCTGGACGAGAGGAGATCTGAGTGTCAGATACACGTAGGGAGAAGTGACCACTCCTGGAACAATATAACACCATCATGAAACCATTAGGGACTGAGAAGTTGTTTATTCTACCACGTTATATTCACACATAACTATATGCAAATGTTTACAACACTGTACATATAACACTCAACACTTTAAACTTTTTAAACTTGTGTGTAATGTCTGTTTCTATCTGTAGATTTAATATACTTGTGCTGTTATTTTCCACTTGCTAGGGTAATGTAAACAAATATTTCCCAAGCCACTTCAATTAAAATGCAATTGACAAGGAGAGAGAGACAGAAAGAGAAAGTGAGTCAGAGAGAGAGAAAGACAGAAAGAGAGAGTGAGACAGAAAGAATGAGACAGAGAGTGAGACAGAAAGAGAGAGCGAGACAGAAAGAGAGAGCGAAACAGAGCGAGACAAAAAGAGAGAGTAAAACAGAAATAGAAAGCCAGACAGAAATAGAGAGTGAGACACAAATAGAGAGTGAGACACAAATAGAGAGCGAGACAGAAAGAGAGAGCGAGACAGAAAGAGAGAGCGAGACAAAAAGAGAGAGCGAGACAGAAAGATAGAGCGAGACAGAAAGAGAGAGCGAGACAGAAAGAGAGAGCGAGACAGAAAAAGAGAGCGAGACAGAAAGAGAGAGCGAGACAGAAAGAGAGAGCGAGACAGAAATAGAGAGCGAGACAGAAATAGAGAGTGAGACAGAAATAGAGAGTGAGACAGAAAGAGAGAGTGAGACAGAAAGAGAGGAAGCCAGGGGAAGACAACACTGAGATTGAGATGCTGTTCATAAAACCTACTTAGCCTGGTCCTTGCTGTGAGTGAAGCGGACCTTGCCATCCTGTAGCTGTGCCCAAGAGAAGGTGTCGTCCCTGGCCAGCTCTGTCTCGCTACCTTCATGAAGGACAACCAAATGGCCAGTAGTGGGGGTCTGCAATAGCTGGAACTGCAGGCTCTCTACAGGGCTGTCAGAACAAAACACAACGTCATTTATAAACGCACATATAATATATTTACATCAACATCAAATGCTTTTTTCTGTGTAGAAAGGGAAGCACTTTTTCAGAATCAGAATTCAAGTGCAGATTTATTATTATTGTTATGTACAGAAGACTGTAGGTGTTATTGTAGGTGTTTTTGTAGGTGTTATTGCACGTAGTGAAAATCTTGTGCCCCGTTTCCAACTTTAACAATGCAGTAGAAAAAACATCTGGTTGAATGAGTACAACTCAACATGTCAAAGAGAAATATTTTATAAGCAGTACAATTGTGAATAATAATAAAAACAAAATAGGCTTTTACCTATCCTTGTCTTGCACAAAGAGAAGAGTGGTGTCCAGGGGTTTAGTGCCTCCAATGGGCACAAGCAGAGAACCACTGACATGCAGGGATGGGGCCTGACTGTTTTCTGGACGGACGTCCAGAAGAAGATGAAAGAAGAGACAGAAATTAACTTTCACAGTTTAAGGTTACAATACAATGAATGGAGATGTGCACTGGAGTGGTCTTTCCTTGGAAAACATTCCTTGTGAATGCCTAAATATTGGTGTCCCCCAGGGCTTGTTACTATGTCCTTTATAATGTGTCACTACAGGTATCCCCCAGGGCTTGTTACTATGTCCT
>JACXGM010011024.1:0-25524 GCA_016801145.1 Umbra pygmaea | reverse complement strand
ACTGCGGAACGGCTGCGTTCCGACTCCGTCCCAGCTCCGGCGATCCGCAGCCATGCGGAGCAGATACGCAGAGCTTCTATTTCTGCCGGATGCCGGAGAGCTCCGCAGCAATTCAGTACAGTATATATCCTGTTATATCGCGCGACCATACGTGAATTTGCGAGGGTCCTCGTATAGTCACTGTCAGCCGTTCCGCAACTAATACGGACCTGGTGGGTATTGAATTATGGCGGAGCACGGAGCCGACACGCAGCGGTGCCGATCTGCAGCCGTTCCGCAGTTAGTGGAAATCCCGGGTTACTTTGATGTCCTGAACAACACAGGCAGTAGGGCTGGGCGATATGGCCAAAAAATTATATCACAATATAAAATAGATCTTTTTTCTATACGATAAGTCTGACGATATATTGAAATATTTGTAGGACCTGCTGTGACTTGATTAAATCAAAGTGTATAGTCTGCTGTATAAACAAATAAAAACAATACATACAAAAAATATGGATTGACCTTGTTATATTTCTGTTTAGAAGTTTCAGGTTAGTGCTGACACTATTGACTAATTTTCTAACAACTAATCTTTCGACAAATTTTTTGATTGGTCGCCTAATCTAAATGACTATTTAAAAAAATCAAGTGTTTGTTTTTTCGTTGTGTCCATTCTATTTTGAAATTAACTGAAGGGCAAAAACATTAAATGTCACCTGTGCCATAAATAACTTACATGTTACCAAATAAAAAATTACAAAGTGGGCTGTTTTCCACACTCCAAAAAAATGTTGCACAAAGTTGCAAAGCTCATTAAGTAAACTGTTCAAAAACATTATGTATGAACAATCTAAGCATAAGTATCTGTATTTCCATTAGGCTATATATATGAATTAGCCTCCTACGCTTCGCTTAGCTCCCCCCGCTTAGCTCTGCCTAATAGTGAATTGCGCTGAAAGCAGGCAGGCACACAGCTATGCTGCTTGCATTTACGTTTGCGTGCATGACATGGTTTAAAACATTACTGCCAGTCAAAGTAGCCTGTTTAATATCCAAAGAAAGTCATTGCACTTCTAATAAACATTACAGACTAGCTTGCTGTTTCATTAATAATCATATACTTACATTCCCTTTTCCTTTACTGTGATCGCATTTAAATGGGATAATGCTTCCCTGCAATATGAGGTGATTTGTTGCACACAAAATCACAACCTAAAATGCACAATCATAGACGGAGCCCCGCGTGCATATTATTGAAAAACACTGTAGAATCACAACTCCATTTTCCTCAAAGCAATTCTCCAGTAGAGTTCAAATGGCAAAATACGAAAACGGTTATCTCATTGCTATTTTCATGTAGCCTAATATTTGTAAAAAATTATATTACAATCCTCAAAGAAATGCGCACATTTAAGTACAGGAACGAACAAAGGATGCAAGTTATTAGGCTAGTAGCTGCATACTGCATCTGTAGAAAACGGCATGAGGAACGCCCCGGACCTAGCCTATGAAAGCCACCTTCAGGAAGGAAAGACAAATGTCGGTTGTTTGCAACACTTCTGGGTGAACAAAATAGTGGTATTTCTGAGTTCTGACATACTAACGTTAAGAAATATAAGTTAAAAGAACTACGATGTAGCCTATTTATATTTTGTTCAATAGATTACAGTGATAGTAGCTACAGCTATAATTTTGTACCGATTATAATAAAACAATCAAATAACAGAATATTATATTAAGTCATCCCTGTTTGGAGAAAGTACTTAAAACAGACATTCTCATTTTACACAAAACGTTTGCAATGCTTAGTGCAAATGTGAACTGAACACAAACATGCGACTATTGCATTCGCTTTTACAAAACGTGTTTCTCTCATTTTAGCTAATTAGGGAAGGAGACGTAAACTATTGACTACTGTAACAAATATTACAGAGGTAAAACTGAACTACAAGCAATATGAAATATTCCTCAATTGTTGGATGTTTCTTTGTTTCAGAACAAAACCAGCTGTTATTGCGATATGTCGATATGGGATATTCTTCTCGATATTATTTTCAAAAACTCGATAACGATAAATATTGAATTATCGCCCAGCCCTAACAGGCAGGCAGACAGATATCGAGCTCCTAATGAAATTGTGATTTAAATTGGAGGAAATCACTTCATATGAGCAAATTAAGCTACTCTGTTGACAGGGTCCTGCCTTGCATTTTCTTTTTAAAGTACAAGTCTATCCAGTTTTATCAAATCAGAAATGGGCTACCTGTATAAATGTGGCCTTTAAAAAAAATAAAGAATAAAAACATAAAATGACAAGACTTCAATGCAACCACAGCCTAGGCTTCTATAAACAAATATTCCAGTTGAATGAACATCTCTAATAATGAAGATAATAAATGCAGCTTATGCATACTCCATCAGGTTGGCACAAATGCCATCTCTCTCGTTTAAACGTATCTACAAAAGTGTTGCCCCATAAATGTAAAGATTCCTTTTGGAGAGGTTTGAAAACAACTGGTCTAAAGCAGGGACATTCACAGAACTTTAAATGGCATGTGCTGAACCTATAAAAAGAAATGCACTGTGACACAGACTATTTGCGAATTGTTATTATTTTCGATTATTTGCTTGACCTACAACATCCATATATTTTGACACAAACGTGAAAGGCTTTCCAAAATTAGTCCTTCATAATCTAACATCCTAGTCAATTAACCCAAATCTATTACATTCCCTGCTAATTCCCTTTGTTGTGAACGCAAACAATGAATTGTCAATAAACAGCATTATTCATATTAGGCCTGTGATATTTAGCTAACTGGTAAGCAAGCTAACAAGGCTGGAGGGATTGCTGGGCACCTTGGCTTGTAGAAGCAGTGGAGGTTGGAGTCGCTCCCATCCTGTGATTATGAAAGAAAAAGCAAGTAGTCTTAGTAAATTGTAATTCAATCTTTATAATTATACATACAGCTCACGTATTCAGTGTTTATGCACAGATTGGCAAAGCTATGAATATGACAAATTGCTACATTGAAATCGCTACGTTGTTGCGTTTGTATTATTTGCAAGCCAGATGTAATTGAAACGTATTACACATAATATAATTGCACTCTATTACATATACATGGGTAGGTATTTTTACAGCTACACGATTTGATTTCATTTTGGTTTCACGGAAGCATTATCTTTGTATTCAATCGTATCAACTGCAAACACTTGATGCAGAAATAGCACAGCATTGCTACTGTAGCTAGCAAACCAAAACACAGAGGTTCAGAACACAAATATTTACCTTATTGTGAAAAGTTGGACTCCGTAGCCTGATGTCTTACACGGTGTGCCAGCCAAGACAGGAATAAATAAAACATTGGTAAGGTACCATATGCCATAACTTTGAAGGTATAAAAACAGCTTAAAACTGCATCTTTTCAGTTTTGAGTCAACTAGGATTTCCTGCCCTCTCTAACCGGTAGGCGTGGCTTGGGAGTGGCCTCGTAGAGCAGCAAAGCAAGTGCATTCTGGGAGTTGTTGGCTTTCATCCACATTAGCCAAAACTACATTGTCTGGCTTTTCTCAGTCTAGAAGGCTCCAACTTCTAGACATTTTCAAATTTCTAATACATAAATTACCCAATTTAAATATATATTCATCTCTCCAGTGGTGAAGTATCCCTTTAAGCCCTAATTGAAGGATTTCCCATGATGGAAACACACATTTGCACATATTACAGTGGACACTGTAAATCTAGCATTTATATTTTGTTCAATATATATATTTGACTGATTTTCACATATAAATTGGTCTGTAACATCAGTTACATCTTTGCATGATGCTTTTCTTTTGGTTCAGTCAATTGAATGATTCCTTTTATCAGTGTAACAATGGTGTTGTAGAAACTGGAGGCAGAATGCAGGAGGATTCTCCATCGTCGTGGTTTTATTGAAGGGTACAATATGTAGTTTTCCAAAACAATAACAAAAGACATACTTTGCATTAAAAAAGCAAGCATCACTATATATATTTTTTAGTTGTGTACTTACATTATCCTAAATGTTTCCACCAACTTTCAAACCCAGAGAAATTTGTAATATAATTCAAAGACACGGGACGTTTCATTTTGTCACGTGACCAGTGACGTCCGAAGCTTCATTTCACGCGCACCCATGTGACTGCTTCGGAATTTAATTGAAATCTTTGCTTAGCTTAGCGCCTTTCCGGGCGCGCCTTTGTGGGTTGTTGCAGTAGGAGAGTCAGTGATTAGAGAGATAAGTAGAATGTTCTTAGCTTAGAAAGTTCATAGCGAGTAGAGAGTGTACAGTAGAGAGTTCATTGCAAGTAAGTTGTTTATACTGTGTAGTAGTAATGGGCAAATTAAGCTTTGGTTAAGCACTGAACCACTTAGAAGAATTGGTTTGAAAATGGGTTCATTACTCAAAGCTTCAGTAACAGCGAAATACATCTAGTTCATGCACCAAGCCCCCCCCCCCCCCCCCCCACACACACACACACAGTGCAACATGTACAATATACTAATAATGGGATATCATGCTGTTTACAAATAAAGACTGATTAATTTGTGTATTGTGTTATTGGTTATTGGGGAGAGAGTGCTTGAGAAAATATGGCAAAAGTTTTGTGTGCTTGTGGGGGGGGGGGGGGGCTTGGTGAATGAACTAGATGTATTTCGCTATGGCCAGGGGGTAGGTAGGATAGGGAACACTCAAATATTTTTATTAAGGAACATTATATTTTTCAACACTTTGTGGACTGAGCCTGTTTCATTTTTTGCTCACAAACTATAGTTTGGCTACACTAATCATATAGGCTAATAATTATAATGTAGCCTAATGTTTTTATAACGACTTGAGAATGCCATTACTATATTACTATACACACTACCTATATAATGAATTACAAGTGCTATTATTTTGAAACGGAAATTCTGAGTTTGTGTTGCTGGCATAACAAGTGTTGCCAGGCAAACAGTTCTTGCCTATAGCAATGGCCGACGCTGCCATTACATGTCCTTGAGAATAGGCGTGATCCTCCATCTTCAACAGGTTTTCAAATCTGTCGGCAGTCATGAGTAATCTCCCGCTGGAATTTGTCACCGTGCCACTGAGTGTAAAAGCGTGAAAATTGGAGCCTAAATGTCCCTCTTTTGCTAATGTATTTTAAAGATGGATGCGCATCATGGCTGCCGCAATTCGAGCAACTCCATTGTATGTATTCTGAATGGAAGATTCTACGCTTACTAGATAACTTTGATGGTGGAAGTAAATACACACGAATGAGTACATGTTTTTGAAAGAATAAAGTAGGGGATTTTTGCTAAGAATGAACTCAAAAATATACACAATGTAGATTTAATGTATATAATAATACTGCAATGCACAGTAAAGTGTAAACAGCAGAACAACATAAACATTTTGAGGGCTTTTAAGATTTTAGGGAGCAGGAATGCATGATACCTACAGTGCAATATATATAATATACTGTAATGTACAGTATAATGTAAACATATTTAAGCTGTTGCGGTGTAATGTAAACACCAACCAGAATAAATGATGCAAATTCCCGTGGGCTGTAGAATGGCTTGTAGTTAAAAACAAATATTCCAGGTCAGGAGAACAGTACTGTAGGATCACTGATACGTTCTTTCCCCAGCCAATGTTGGTGTAGAAACATGCTTTTTTTGTTCAATCTAGTTTTGGATGAAATAACTCATTATACGTGTTAAATTTGTTAGAGAGCACAATGTAAAAACAAAATCTGGTTCAGGAAGACAAGAGGACTGCATGAACTGTTCAGATCTTAATAATAATAAATTAATAATAATATGAAAATGTT
Organism: Umbra pygmaea; assembly: GCA_016801145.1. Classification (NCBI taxonomy): domain Eukaryota; kingdom Metazoa; phylum Chordata; class Actinopteri; order Esociformes; family Umbridae; genus Umbra; species Umbra pygmaea. The sequence goes on along the minus strand of JACXGM010011024.1, from coordinate 19,689 downwards.
TTGAATGGGGGCAAAGACGTATTCTTTCATGGTGGCCATGTCACAAACTAGGTGGTGCTTGTTTGTTGTTGAAGGTGTTGGAGTGGAAGGTAGACCAAACCAAGTGGAGTTTTTCAGGTTTACTCTACTCATGTAACCATTATCAGTTCAAAAATTAAAGCAAATGCACTTTAATAATAAATGTAATACATTTGAACATACAAAAAGTAGGGCCCTATGAAATCCGTGTTATTTTTTGGCCAATTCCGTTTTATTTTTTTCCAAATTCCGTGATTTCAATTTTTTCCAATTTCCGTGATTTGGACAAAAGTTTCATTCAGAAGCCCACACCCAAACCTAAAATATAGAGAATTTTGCTGTACAGTTTGCACAATCATTGCCAAGTAGGCTAAATTTACTTTCCATATGATCAAAGTACTTATTTCTAGACACGCAGAAGGCTATTTCACGAAATGTTAGTCATGTTAATAACACATTATTTGTTCTTACAGATGAATCTACCCACAATAAAAAATAAGAGTAGAAAAAGATTTTTTAAGATATGGAAAAAAACGTGGAACAACGACAAACAAAAATATTTATAAACGTTATTTTAAGAAGTTGTATCAGGCGCAATTGTGTGGACAAAGCCATGACATTCAGCAGCAGTCCCGCTATTTCGACCTTGCTCTCCCTGAGTGCGAGCTGCCTGATTAGCAAAAACGTCAGAGAATTGCTTCAGGCGAAGGAACATAGTAGCCTATACCTAGTTATATGCATTTGGATAAGTGATTGAATGGAGAAAAACAAGCGTTGTTTGATTGAAAAATTTAGAATGGAGTGAATACTGTTGTTAATAGCTGTCAGTTATCAAGCGGATTACAACGTTTGAACTATTAGTCCATGAGCCAGGGGGGTTGATCGGTATCATCGAGGGGACAAGTGCTATCATTGTTTTTTGTCAAGGTATACACCCCTAGTACTAGAAAAATCACGATAGCAGTGCAGGTGTGGTAGCGAAACCACTTTTTTTCAGCTCATGAAGTTACAAACCCCCTAAGATAAATTCTGTTTTTGAAATCTGTTGTATGTCTGGTTTAGGCTCATGGTAGAAAATTGTAAATATTCCATAATATGGTGCTTGGTATTGTTGGAAAGGAGACCTTCTAGGCTTTCATTTAAACCCAGGACTACATCTGTCTGACAAACACAGAGGTCACATGACTTCTTTAAACCAGAAATAATACACAATTTCTCACAATTTCCGCCTAAACTGTATGATTTCTTTTATCCCTGGGGCATAAAGGAACATTAGGGACACAAAACTCAACAACGTCAATACTCAAGGCACTCAAATGATTCAGAAAATGTACAATATATCCATACTATTTATGTGTGAGAGCCTTAAATTAGACTTAGCAGCCAGCACAAGTCTTCAATATAGAATGGAGCCAATAGAATGGACAAATAGGATGGAGCCCCATTAGTTGTAAAAGTCAATAAAGAAACAGGTTGTAAAGTGAATATATTTAATCAAAGACTGGTTAGTATGTTGATATCCTTTATTTTATTATCTAATCATCATCATTTTCCATGTCATCTTCATCTGAACTTTTTACCCAGGTCACCTGGTTTTCACACTCTGTCAGTTTACACATGTCTGTGCACCTGAGGCCATTGCAAGACACATACATCGTGGGAGTGAACATTTTTTTGTGCAGTTGCAGGCAAGTAGATCCAGGACAGCTTCAGGTGCTGGCTGGCCTTCCATCCAGTGCAGCACCAACTGTTCACCTTCCTCCTCTGTCTCCATCTTCCATCCTCTGCCAACAGGGCTTGGCACATTTGGGTCCTTTTCTAAACATCTCCAAATACCAGCCTGATAGTTAGCTCGCAGTGCGTGTTGCCTCAAGCTATCCTTGCACGGTGGAAGTTGATGACTTTCGATTTCACCTTTCTTTGCACAGAAAAGGTGGTACCTGAGCTTGTTGATCATGGAGGTTGATGCTTTTGGGGTATAGAGGACACATGTAAATGCCTCCAGTTTGTTGCTCAGTTCTGGTGAGAGGTCCCATTCCTGACCCAACTTCAAGAATGTGTCTTGTATTTCTTTGTTGTTCATGAGGAGTGTAAGTGCCCTTGTCTTCCCTTTGCCTGCTAAAGCGCTTACAGTGTCACATCCTGTGTAGGCGTGTAACCCAATGAGAGCCCTACATGTGTCCATGCCAACAGTGGCTACAACCTCCCTGATAGCTATCAGCCTTGTACGGGTTCTTGTGCCACACTTCAGGAACAATTGGGCCTCAATCTTGTCACATAATGCTAAAGACATGATAAAGACATCTGTGTCTTCTGAACAGATAACTATAGATTGGTATCCCTCTCTTGCGGTATGAGCGGCATGGAGAAGTAGTCGTCCATCTGCTTCTTCTTGTTGACATTGAAGAGTTGACACCTCCTCACTGTCTTGAAATGTGATTCTGTAACATTTGTCAATCACAGTTGCATATAGAATCTTCTCCTGTAGCTTTTTTCTGTAGTCTGGCTTCCTCCATTCATTCACTATAAAGCTAATGAGACTAGTTTTGTTATTGACTTTGGTCAGGAAGCTCCTCCACTGCCTCACCATCTGTGTGCTTGTGATATCCTGCAACTCATGACCAGTCTCTTCACCCCGTAGATCGTTCACTATTCTTGATTGAGTTCTGCTTGTATGTGTCAAACACAACATCTATTCTTTTACTCTGACTGCCTTCCCTCAACGCCATACCCAGAATTGTTGTGGAAACATCTTAGAAAGTAACTTTATCACCTTTCACTCGTTGGACTAAGTTCATCCCATCAACCACTGTGGCAGAGTTTTCTGGGTGTTTCTCCTGTAGTGCTACATTTTTCTGCAAGGCTGTGGCCAAAGTAGCTTTGTTTGTTTTTCTAAGCAATCCATCTGGTGTGGAGAGTGCCCAGGGCAATGGACCAAGAGGATGAGAAAGGATATCCTCCATGTTAAGACTACATGCTTGTGCCATCACTAAGATGCGTCCAAACAGAGACCTGTCTGCTTTCAAGATGACTGCCCTACCACTTGATTTAACTTCTCTCTTCTTACACATATCACTAAATGTTTTCAGCTTGTTGGTTTTAATTGGGTCGTGGAATTTCTTTGCTGGTGTTTCTTTGTCTAGTCTCTCATCCTTGAAGTTTGCATAGCATTGCTCACCAATCTCATATGCCTTCATTAGATCGGAGACAATGTCTTTGGGAGCTGTCTTTGCCGTAGAGATGCTAATGAGTTCCCGCTTCTCTGCAAATAAGAATATATTTTACTGTCACCATACTATGTACAACATAATTGAATGCTCACAGTGCATTTTTACATTAAATTAAGCATTTATTGTGACTACTGCTGTTTGGTATAAACTGTGTTTTGTCTGTTTGTGCATGTTTTGATTGATATACACCATCAAATGGGTTTATCCATCCTTGTATGAGGCTAACCACTGCTGAAACTGCTTCCTCATCTTTCTGGATTCTTGTTGACTGTAGCTCTGAATGAGAAAGCTGTGATTTGTTGCCTTGTAGCATCTCCCTTAACTGTCCTAGGAATGCACTGCGGTGCTCAGCTGTTAGGTAGTAACGCCTAACCGCTCCAGCTTTCAGGCTAAACCGTGATGTGCCTCCAGGAGTCTGTGTGTCTTTATTCACTGTGACTTCAATAGCCTGGTCTACAGGAATCCTCCCAAATGTGTTGTTATTTGACAGCTGCACTGAGAACTGGCCTGTCTTGAACGCCTCATACACAGAAGGATACTTCTCTGGGAGGTTGGTCATCTGAGCAAAGTAAGGGGACAGGTACCTAAGAGATGAGAGAGAGATTGATTTTTATATTTTGGCCAGCAATCTTTACAAATTGAATCGATGCAGAATATACAAACATACAGAAATGCACAAGAAATGTACCTGGCATAATTCATCTTATCATAGGCAAAGCACCATGGGATCATGGTTCTTATAGCGTGGAGGTGCAACTCCCAGTCCCCCTCACGAGATGCACGCAGTAGGCCAAGTACTACATCCTCTACCATGTCAATGTATGACATCCAGAATGCAGAGAGCTCTCCATTGTTGTGACGGAGGTGTTCTAGAAAGTCTGTCCACAGGGTTATCAGCTCAACTGAAAGTGGACTTTGCAGCAGATTGTTCATCTTTTCTTGGTTCAGGTCACTGGTTATGTCTTTCACATCCTCCAAGAATGATTTGATTATCCCACTCCTCTCTGGAGCATTTTTCTCTACCCAGGGTGAGAACTCTTCCCATGCAAGTCAAGTGCTTCTGAGATGTACTTGTGGACCCTGACTGCACGAGTATAGTGTTTACCATCAAGGACCCCATTGATGGACCCCTCTGCAACAACTCCAGCTTCTATGCATATGTCCTTTAGACCAGCATCCTTAAACTGCTTTCCTATGATGGCTAAGGCATTGCATATGGTATGGAATGTCCCCATCCTGAGAAGAACGTTGGAGAACCATTCTCTGTGCTTCCAGGTTATCTCAGCGGCTTTTGCATAGAGCGCTTGATCCATGACTACAACTATGGTCTCTAGGTGCAGCTCCTTTCTGATTAGCTCTGATTATTTCAGGATTTCAAACACTGTGTTCAACTCTGTGGCTGATGAGTTGATGGTTGGCAGATACCCAACAATATCTTGTGAGATTGGTTCCTGGTCCCTGGTGCTAATATTAAAACCAGTCCAGCTGGGGATTGTCTGATTCTCTGGATCTGTTTGCCTTGCAAGTGCCCACACCATTGTCTTCTTTCTTGCAAGAAGAGCAGCCTCCTTGTTTTCCTGGGTACAGTGTTCCCTGGTTGGAAGAGGTTGTGGGCCCACACGTGCACCTGAAAGAATAAATGAATGAATGCTTTATGTGGAATGTAAATCAATTAAATTGGATACATAGAAAATAGATACATGATTATAGCTTCATGCTAATTTTCAAACCTGCTACATATACTTCCAGGCCTTGGTCTTCAATGGTGACTGATCTCTGCTTCAGTTTCTCAACGTGTGGAAGATCAGTTCTTGACAGATGTGGTCCATAGACATTGGCCTGTACCACTATGCCATTAACTCTGTGTGATGTACCCTTTCCAGTGAGGGTTTCTTCAAGTCTATCAATATTATCCCATGCAAGATTGGTGAATACATGAGGCTTGATGGAGGCTGGAAGAACAACTCTTTGGTTAGAGGCTGTTGCTAGTTTTTGGAGACACAGAGCCGTGTTGTTCTCTTGAAGCTGGGAGTAAGACACGCCATGCCCTAGCTTATTCAGTGTTTGTATGAGCTCACTATTAACCGTCAGTGTTTTAACAGCATACGTGAGTAGAATGTGCTTTGGTGTTTTATGTTGACCACCTGTGACAGCGTATATTATGTCCTGACTAAATGATTGAACAAAAGCAGTGGTCTTCTGTGTTTGAGATTTGGTATCAGGATTTCCAGTGAGCAGTCCAACAAGCAGCCGTTCTAGTTGATCTGGTACAGTGATATAACCACTATTTTTCACATCAGATGGATGGAATGGCCAGGGGTTCACAGTCATCTCCTGTTTAATGACTGATCTGATATGTGATGATGTCTGATCTATGATCTTGTTGACATTGGTTGACTTGGCCCTCCAAACATTGAGTTCCCTCAGCAGATTTTGATTTTCCACGACAACATCCCTTCTAGAAATATTTTGAGGAACCATCAACAATTTGGCTTTGCCATCTGGAAATATATTGATAGAATTTCCCAGCTCATTTTCAAGTGTCCTTCGAATGTTCTTCTTTGTTGAATCACGCAGGCTTGTAACTCCACCAGATAGCATAAATGATGTGAGTTTTGTAATCAAGAAGTGACCTGTACAATTGTTTTGTTGGGTATGATATCAGTTCTGATATACATGAAAAGGTCTTTATAGGCTTTCCTTTCAATCCTTTTATACTCTTCATCACCATCTGTTCCTGCATCATTATCTTGGTTCTTGGACTCCTTTTTCTTGATTCTTGTGTACTCCTTATAGCATGAACGATGATAGTGGGCCTCTGCAGCAACTACATCTCTGCTTGTTACTGCTAGAATATTTTCATCTCTTTTTTGGGTGGCACATTCTCTTAGTGTTTGGTCAGCATTTAATGTTAGAGCTTGTGTGAGTTTTTCCCTTGACTTGGAGCCCTTTACAAACTTCTCTTTGTTACAAAAAATGCAGATTGGGTGATATATTCTTGCTCCATCTGAAGATCTCCTACTTGGTCTTTTTGTCGTAAGCTATTCTCTCCAGCTTCATCTGTAATGTTTTCTCTAGCTTTCCTTTTCAGAGTCTCTAATTCTCTTTTCATTGTGAAGAGGCTCCGGCATTTTCTGTGATAGTGGATTCTTGGGACTTCTTCTCCAAGGTCTTTAGCAACATCTGTAATAGGGGCATAGTTTCTCACTTTGGCTGCCTCAAGCAATGTTTTCCAGGATTCAGAGTCTTTAAGACAAAAGATTTCATCTTCTTTTGATGTTTCATGGTGTATGATACACATTTCAGATTCTTTGTACTGGCTGTCCATTCTGAATCCAAATCGAAATCTCCTCTACTCAGTTCTATTATGCAAGAGTATCCCACATCAGAATAACTAAAAAGAATATCACAAGGGTGGTTATGTATACATTACAGGTTAATAAAAAATTGTGTTGAATAAAATAAAGAAAATGTAATCTAGCTAGCCTGCACTGTAGCTGTTACTGTTACACTGTTTATCCTGCAAGCTAGCTAGGCTGCTAGATAGTTAACCTGCAAAAAACACCAAGCTTACAATAGCTACTGTTACAGGAACAGCTATAGATATAATTTTCCTCTGTCTATTCCCCTTCAATTCACAACCACAAGAGAAAAAGTATTTTGTACTTACATTTACTACCCCTGGAACTAAATGGAAGTTGATTGAAGTTGGCATAGTTGGTAGTGTCGTTATAACCAGTCAACTGAACCAACAATCTTTTCATAAAACTGACATTACCTTTTCAAACTGTCAAAATCCATCAACATTCCGTGCATGAGCTACTTTCTGACATTCTAACTGACAGTCAAACACAGGAACCTAATTGCTGATTGGAGGATATAGCCATTGTACAGTGCCTTACGTAAGTATTCACCCCATGCATTATTGTCATGTCATGTTTTTGCATTGTATGATCATGCATGTCATAGCAGGGGTCAAAAATAAGTGTAGTGAGTAAACAAATACTTATACAACAGAATATAATGGTATTGTCACCAGCGGTGTTGCACAAGATCCTGGGCCCTATGCATAGGCAGGCCTGATGGGCCCCATGTTCCTCAACCCCAATATATTCCAGAATTTTCAAGAGCCCTCTCTCCCCTATGGGCCCTGGTAATCATTATTGGTTTTACCCCCAGTCCGACGCCCCGATACCGTTTCTGTAGTTTATAAGTAGTTTAAGTGAGTGAATATCAAAATACATGACAGAAACATTTTGTTAAACCACTTAAAGTGTTATGTTGACAACACTATTGAAACAATTATTTTTTAATACAACTGTACATGAATAAAAAGGCCATTGGGCCCTGCACAAATAGGGTGTTCTATTTGTCCATTCTATTGGCTCCATTCTATTTTGAAGACATGTACTGACTGCATACGTCTAATTTAAGGCTCTCACACATAAATAGTATGGATAAATTGTACATTTTCTGAATCATTAGAGTGTCTTGAGTATTGACATTGTTGAGTTTTGTGTCCCTGATGTTCCTTCATGCCCCAGGGATAAAAGAAAGCATACAGCTTAGGTGGAAATTGTGAAAAAATGTGTATTATTTCTGGTTTAAAGAAGTCATGTGACCTCTGTGTTTGTCAGACAGAAGCAGTTCTGGGCTTAAATGAAAGCCTAGAAGGTCTCATTCCCAACGATACAAAGCACCATATTATAGAATATTTACAATTTCCCTACCATGAGCCTAAACCAGATATACACCAGATTTCAAAAACGGAATTTATCTTAGGGGGTTAGTAATTTAATGAGCTGAAAAAGTGGTTTCGCTACCACACCTGCACTGCTATCATGATTTTCTAGTACTAGGGGTGTATACCTTGCCAAAAATTACTATGAGACTTTGTCCCCCCAGATGATACCGATGGCCCAAATTTGGGGCCCTGTGTAATGAACACTCCCAAATGTATAAAGAACACAGTTTATTCTAAAACTGGATAAATAGGTTTTGTTAAATGGCAACGGCACAGACTCTTAATCCAAGGCAAAACATAACCAAACGATGCATGGGTCAGACCAGAACAACAACACTAGAAGAACTAGGAAATGCTCTGGCTCAGGGACAAGGACAGGCCTGGGGACAAGGCAAGGCTCAGATTCTGAGACAAGGCAAGGCTCAGGTTCGGAGACAAGGCAAGGCTCAGGTTCGGAGACAAGGCAAGGCTCAGGTTCGGAGACAAGGCAAGGCTCAGGTTCGGAGACAAGGCAAGGCTCAGGTTCGGAGACAAGGCATGGCTCAGGTTCGGAGACAAGGCAAGGCTCAGGTTCGGAGACAAGGCAAAGCTCAGGTTCGGCCGATGGTAGTGTAGCGACCGCTGGTGGCCGGGACGCTTGAGCGACCTCTGGTGGCCGGGAGGCTTGAGCGAAAACAGCGGCCTCTGGTGGCCGGGAGGCTTGAGCGAAAACAGCAGCCTCTGGTGGCCGGGAGGCTTGAGCGAAAACAGCGGCCTCTGGTGGCTGTGAGGCTTGAGCGGAAACAGCGGCCTCTTGTGAACGGGGAGTAGTGGAAACCTCTGGTGTTCTGAGCGTGCTGGAGACCTCTGGTGGTCTGAGCGTGCTGGAGACCTCTGGTGGTCTGAGCGTGCTGGAGACCTCTGGTGGTCTGAGCGTGCTGGAGACCTCTGGTGGTCTGAGCGTGCTGGACACCTCTGGTGGTCTGAGCGTGCTGGAGACCTCTGGTGGTCTGGACAAGGTGGAGACCTTTGGTGGTCTGGAAACTTGGTTGACCTTTACTGGTCTGGAAACTTGGGCGACCTCTACTGGTCTGGAAACTTGGGCGACCTCTACTGGTCTGGAAACTTGGGCGACCTCTACTGGTCTGGAAACTTGGGCGACCTCTACTGGTCTGGAAACTTGGGTGACCTCTACTGGTCTGGAAACTTGGGTGACCTCTTCTGGTCGGGGAACTTGGGTGACCTCTTCTGGTCGGGGAACTTGGGTGACCTCTTCTGGTCTGGAAACTTGGTTGATCTTAGTTGGCCGTGGAGCGGAAACACCGACCTCTTGTGGCCGTGGAGAGGCAACACCGGCCTCTTGTGGCCGTGGAGGGGGAGCGTACCAAACCCCTACAGAAGGGGTTTCCCAGTCCTCCTCATCAGACGAATCTGACCCACTTATGAGGTCAGGCATCTAGTCGTCATCGCTCTCATCATTAATGGGGCTCGGATAGGCAGCCCTCTTGGGAAACGGGCAGGCGGCCCTAGTGGGACTCTGGGCGGCCATCTTGGTACTCTGGAAGGAGGCCATCCTGGCCTGGGAAGAGGGTGCTGCCTTAGGAGGAGCTGTGGGTGTCATCCGGAACTGGGCAACAGGTAGAACCTTCCGGATAACCTGGAGAGGGTGTTCCCCATACAACGGGTCTTCCTGGTCCATTTGCCGGAACCGGACGGTCCCCAGTTTACACCCTAGTACTCTCCTGTTCCACATCTCTTCTTCTGAATATGGGTCTTTCCTTATTTCAGTGAAGATTAAATCCCTCTGGGATTCAAAAGGGGCAGGTGTCTCAAAGACACGACGGGGAAGGATGTAGTCACCATCCATAGCCTCCCTGACTAAAAAGTCCTCATAAGAGGCTTCGTAGAGGTCCCATAGAGGATCCTCCTGGGCCCAGCCACTGTAAAATGGCTCACTCCCAGCCATTTTATATTATGGCGAGGTATTCTGTAATGAACATTCCCAAATGTATAAAGAACACAGTTTATTCTAAAACTGGATAAATAGGTTTTGTTAAATGGCAATGGCACAGACTCTTAATCCAAGGCAGAACATAACCAAACGATGCATGGGTCAGACCAGAACAACAACACTAGAATATAGGCTAAAGCACAGAGAGGAAATCCAAGGCAGAACAATAAATTATATAACGCAAAGGTCAAACCGTAATAACAATACATAAATGGAATGCTCAGAAAGGAGAAAGTAATACTCGCAATACCTCACAAAGAGGCTATGGTGTGTGTGTGGCTTAAATACAGATGGTGTGAGAGCAGGTGTTCAGAATTAGTGTGATTGAGTCCGGGTATGGGAATTGTAGTTCAGAGGAGGCATGACTAGGGAAGCTGTAGTCCACAGCAAGAAGAACTGGGGAATGGGAATTGTAGTTCTGAGTAATGTAGACTAGGGAAGTGGCAGTTTCCAGGGAAGGGGAACTGGGAAACGTTACACCCTGGCTCATGGACTATATATGACGGAGCGCATGCTGGCCAAATTCGGTAGAGAAACACACTGCATATAGCCTATATATAGAGTGCAAATTAACTTCCATGTTTGCCGCCTTTTGTATTAGGACAAACTCAATGACAGTTGTTAAACGTGTAATATGTAATTTTTCAACCTTCAAATCTAGCCTCTCCAGCTGAAAAAATGTTCACTGACAAAGTAATTCATTGTTAAAAAAATTATAACTTTATTCACATTAACTAACCAAAGGTACAGGGGGTGGGCGCTCAGATCTACCCTAGTGTTCTCTCGACAAGGGTTCACAAAACGAACCCCCAGTTCAAACCTGACACTAAAAAACAAAACTACCACGTCACATTAATGCGACCAGACCCTGTCTGATCAGCCCAAAGTGACGGCATATGCATTAGAGGGAGGACGCATAATCAGTGCTACTGTCTGCCACACACACCCCCGGATGACTGCACCCTCTTTTCGCACATACACGCACACACACACACTGCGCATAAGGAAGATAGACAGAGGGTTGGTCTTCTTAGCCGCCCTCGAAGCAACCACCGAAGCATAACTTCGACTTGATTTGTCTGTCTGCGCCCCAACCACTGTCAAGGGAGCAGCAGCACGAAGCTGAACTTTACGGACTTGGGGTTTGGTAAACCCCTCACTCTCAGGGAACATGCTACCACCGGCGATGTCATTGCCAAGTGGCAACGTAACTCCCTTCACCGGTAAGTCAGGGACTACTCCCACTTCAAACTTACCCGATATTAATCCTGACTTTATCTTAACCCGGTGTACTGGTACTGGGCTCTCATTTAATCCCAGTCCTTTCAGGTGTACACGCGAACCCGTGTATGATCTTCCAGACCACGGTAACACACTGGAAAGTATCACGGACTGTGACGCTCCCGTATCCCGCAAGATACGGATAGGCACAGCCCCCAACGAACATTTAACCCCGTCGTCGAGTGTTACTGACCCAGAGAAGATGAACGGAGCATAATCACTGCCAAGCGGGGCATGTGACACTCTGGGGCGTTTTCCCCGTGTCGAGAGCTGCTTTCTCACAACCATCACTACCGGCCTGGAACGCGGAGGTGAGGAGGGAGGCGACTCTCGTTTGTTCCTCAACATGTCACATTTCGCTATTAAATGCCCCCGTTTGTGACAGTAAAAACACTCTCTGTCCTCTCTACCAGGGCTTCCGGGAACAGAGGGTGGATTGTCAGAGTTACTAGCTGATCTAACCACCGGCGGATCATCCATCCTGGCCTCGTGAGTATATGGCGGCCTGAACACAGTTTTGTGTGTTAGGGTATACTCATCAAGCTCTCTAACATCTTGCAAGTTGGTAGCCTTGCTGGCTACACACCAACGGTCAAAAAGAGACTCTTTGTCTCTAGCAAACTCTACGTGTGTGCGATTTGCCGGTTTCCTATAGCCCCTGAAGCGTTGCCGATATGCTTCAGGAACTAACTCATAGGCCCTAAGTATAGTTGTCTTAACCATCTCGTATTTTTCACTGTCTTCTAGGGAAAGAGCTGCCACCACTTCCTGGGCTTTTCCTGACAGTTTACACTGAAGAACAAGAGACCACACCTCCTTAGCCCAATGCAATGCGGTAGCCACCCGCTCAAAAGCAGCAAAGTAGTGGTCTACTTCAGCCTCCCGAAAAGGTGGCACCAAAGCAATATTTCTGCTAGCCTCAAAGTGAGGCTGAGGCGCCACGCCCTTACCAGCCTCCAGCTCAAGTTGCCTAATCGTAATGGCCTTATCAGCCTCTATCCTCTGACGTTGCAGTTCGAATTCATGCTGTCTTGCTTGCAGCTCAACCTGTCGGGCATGGTCTTTATCACGCTGTTCTGCATCTAAACGGGCTAAGCGCAGCCGGAGCCGAGCGGCATCAACAGAGCCACCCGAACCGGTAGGAGAGGAAGGATCGTATTTGGGGAGGGTAAGAGGAGCTCTAGTTACCTCCTCACCCACACTGCCTTCCGACCGGACAGGTGAGGGGCTAGTAGGCAGCGCCTCAGCGTCCACCTCGCTCCCAACTGTGACCTCGCCCTCATCCTCCTTCACCGTAAGTATGCCCTGTTCCAATAAGGCACTCTGTATAGTGCTGAATAACTCAGCCTTCAGGGCAGCTTTTCTGACTTCTATCTGGTAATGATCTGCCACATCACACAGGTCTGTCTTGCGCAACCCTACCAACAACTCCAAAGACGGGGCCTCAATAAACGCAGCTACGGCAGACGCAGCCATCCTGCACCCAGACCACCAGACACCAACACTACAAAACTACAAAGCTAACTACAGGTACGTAACCTAAGATTGACCAACACTAAACAAATACCAAGGCTAACTGCACGAAACTAACTAGTCCCCACTCACACCCTAACTCCACACCTCGATTACCAACCACAGAGGCGCCTGAGCAGCGAAGAGTGACATCCCGGACGAGCCCCCATTTGTTACGTTTGTACTGCTCCCCAGGAGGGGAGTGGGATGTCAAACCCACTACACAGGACACCCTGAGGTCAGCAACAGAGGTATGGGGTCGAGGGTGCGAGCAAGGACACGGAGACACAGGTACCATTTAACAAAGGCTTTTATTGCCACGGTAATTAAATGTAAACAATGATTTGGGAGGAGAGGCTGAGCTAACCCAAAGCAAAGAAATTAAACAAAGTCACGTCTAACCTGTACTACACCTAACACACAAAAGTCACGCGATCAAGGTGCCCTAACCAAAGGTACAGGGGGTGGGCGCTCAGATCTACCCTAGTGTTCTCTAGACAAGGGAGTTACCCTACAGGTGGTGTAAGGCCAAGGCCGTCTTGCCTGACACTCCCCAAAAGTGCCTCCTCTCCCCCTCTGGGAACACAAAAGAAAAGAACAAATGGTTAACACAAATAATCACAATTCACATCTACTAATACAACACCAGACTACACTTCTAGCACACTAAGTAGGCCTACCACTCACACTGACAAGTAATACAAAACACAGCTCACTCTCACAACCAACACTACCAAACACTACCAAACACTAACAATCTTACACCAAATCTACCAACCAAAACGGACAGAGCAACTCCAAGCCAAATCAAAGTGAGAGAGCGACAAACAAACAAATGGCACATTTTATAGAGGGGAAGGGCATGATGGGATTCCTGTTGATTGAAGACACCAGGTGTATGGGATAACGGAGGGGAGGAGTCAGTGATTAGTGATGATGAGCAGAACCAGGGCCACCTGTGGGAACACACAAACAGAGCAGAGACCAAACACACACACAGAAATACAGCACAGAAACAAGAACACTGACTAGGGCACATAAAACATAGAATTTGAGACTGGGGGACGTAACACCGGTCATGGGAGCAAACAAAAAATGTACAGGATATATAAATTAATCAATGTTACAATACTTGGTTGTTTAACAAGTTCTGAGGAGTAAATAGTAAATGTATGTACTGTCTCTACAATGAAAGGGGATACATTGATTTTGGTCTGTATCAAACAGTAAATACATTAAAATACCTGTCACAAACAAACGCAACACTATGCATAAAGTCTGTGGAACTGTAAGCCCACAACTTTGATGTATCGCACTGCACTGGCACTCAAGATTAGTAATTAGGTGCTGAATGTGCTAACTAATGCATAATTGGTCTACTACATTGCTAGTCTCCCGTGATATTCGTTGGGGTCACGTTGGTGGCTATTTTTGTGCATACACTTAAATGTGTAGGCCTACGTGGATCTGGATGTTGTTTTTTAACTAAAATAATTCTGAATTTATTTTAAAATTAACACAATTTATAATTACACCGTTATAGTCTAGGTTTAGAGAAGAAAAACTTTTTGTCAAGGCTATAACAAAAAGTGCATTTATGCATCTGATTTCTGGGTGTGCCAGCTGCTTCTTTGGCTGGCACAAGCACACCCTGGCACACCCGTGCCTACGCCACTGATTTGTGGAACACAGAAACTTTAGATCAGTACCGCACTGCAATTGTGTGATGTGTAAAAGCACAATGGCTTGTCATGCTTCCGCACCACATACGAACTGCAACACGCACTGCAGACGGAGTGTTTCTGAAACGGGCGTAATGCAAGCGAAATCTGAGAAACCCAATGACCTGTACCTCAAATGCAACCAGCACAGCCTTGTGGACCAGTCATGCTCTTGGGTAGGTTTTCAGTTCATAAAATGCTACATGAAAGATAAAAACAAATTATTTAAAGTTGCTTGTTGGGGCTCTATGTTCCACTTTAAAAAAGTCAGGGAGCTCAAAGACCCAACACAACAGCAGCTAATGAACCTAGCGTTAGCTAACATGTTAACTAATGTTGGCTAAAGCTAAAGGGCTTGTTAAACTTAGCTTAGAGAGTAGGTCAACATTCTGGCAATGATATCCATCGTAATCATAACTTTGGTCCAATTTGTGTTCTTGCTTCTAGTTAGTAGATCTAAATAACACGGTAACTAGTTAGCTGTTAGCCTTACCTTTGAGCAGACGTATTTACGCTTTGTAATGTTCGATACAGTTATATGGGAGTGGAGCCGTCCACACTGTTTTATTCAATGTAGGCACCGCTCACGTTGTGTTTTCGGCTTCGGGAAGGGAAAGAACACAACTCCTCCAGACAAATCTCTTGGGGTATCTAGTGTCCGATTATAAAAGCCGTTTATCCCGCCCCTCGGATTGAGCCCTGCCAATGGTGTGTTTCCAACATCTTGATGTTGGTCTGGCTTGTCAGGCTAACAGCTATCACCCGATGCGGGATAGGATATAATATCCCACAAACTTTACAAGATCAACTTATATAGACATAATAAAACAAATGGAAAACTCATAGTTGCAAAATAAAATAAAAAAATTAATACCTCGTAAAATGGAGATTAATACTTTTTAATACCTTTTAATGGCCTTAATTTTTTATAATTTAATTTACTACCTTTTAATACTTTTTAAAACCCCGCGGAAACCCTGGGGTGGAGGAGGGGCCATGAAAGAAAGTAAGAAAACTTTCCTCTTACGGAGCTAAAAACCTAACATTTCTTAAACTTTGAGAAAACATCCCATATAAATCTTCTTGCTGCGCTAAACAAGTATTATGGAACCTTACATTTGCGACAGAAAAAAGCCAGCTAAACGTG
Organism: Umbra pygmaea; assembly: GCA_016801145.1. Taxonomy (NCBI): domain Eukaryota; kingdom Metazoa; phylum Chordata; class Actinopteri; order Esociformes; family Umbridae; genus Umbra; species Umbra pygmaea. Next base: position 4,046 of record JACXGM010011024.1, on the reverse strand, counting down.
TGTTATGAAACAGGTCTATAGTTAGCTTAAGAAACCAGCCCATATAAATATTCTCGCAGAACAGAAATGTCATTTGAAAACATACTTTTGTTAATTTGTTGTAAAATAATGATAAGAACCAACAAAAACATTCTTACCGTGTGGCAATTAACGTGGATCAGATTTGATGACGAAGGGTCGCCCTGTAACAGACTTTGAGTTTTAGGGTTCGGAATCCCATAAATGTATACAAACATGTTGAAAGCCTTTTAATAAAATTCTCACCTGTTTGAACTTAAGGCGAGACACAGCAGGCAGAAACATAGATTTTTCATGCAGTGGTCAATTTTAAGATTTTGGGCTAGTTTACTCCTTCAATATGTGTTCTTGCAAGCTGCTATAAAGAAAACGTTGAAAATATACATTAGGATGTTTATTTTATTACATTTTGTTAACTTGCGGTAGTAAGTTTTTCCTGAATTTACCAAGAAGTTAGCATTCCAACGCGACATGTCGAGTTTCGCCGGTTTATTGAAGTCTGTCATGCTTGGTACCATTGTAAAGCTCTGAGTCTCCTGCACAACTCAATGCAACCCAAATAAGGGCATTTCCTTTCTATCAGTAATCAATCGCGAATGTCCTAAGGGGGATTTAATGCTAATGATGAAATCTCATTGGCTACCTCTGGTTTCTGCTAACGTGATTCGCTTAGATGCATCACGTGGTGTAGTCCGACACTTCCGTGTTTAGCTTACTGTGGGACCTTCGAAAATGCCTTTAACACCGCAACTTTCAAGAAAAGTAACGCAGCAATTGCTTTTTGCAAGATGTGACAAGGGAAAGCAATCTATTGAATTAGCTTAAAAACCATCCGGAAGCAGCACATCAGACCGTAAGCTGTCGTTGGGAAACCGGGGTGTTTAATGACAATGCCACTCACTGTGCGACAATGCAGTGGATATTTATGCATGTCACACGTCTCAATGAATTCATACGTAATCTCTTGTACTCTAATAGTGATGCATCGGGTCTATTTATAAATATTGATCCATAGAACCATTGGTTTTGTAGCAGTCGGCTTCTAGAGTACAGGGAAGTTGATTTTGGAGGTCTAATGCCATTTGATGACATCTGATCATACCGTTGTTGTAACAGTGAACATATTTTCATAAATGGAACAGGGTTGGATTTGTGATAAAATGTATTCTCATTTAGTCTGTTATATTGGTAAGTTTTACTTTTGCAGTTTTAAGTTCAGTGGCAAAAACAAAGGACATTGAAATAATGCAGCCATATCAACTTATGGCCATTGAAGAAACATATTTTAAATTGGACAGAGAGAGAGAGAGAGAGAGAGAGAGAGAGAGAGAGAGAGAGAGATGAAGAGGGGACATCATGCATGCTCACATGACATAATGCATACACACTCACATGAACAGCAGGCAGCAGCACTGCAGCCTGAGATACCACAATGCAAAAAATGGGTGTCTAAAAACAAGATAAAACCACCAAATCTCTGGGAAAGCGTACTCAAAACAAGTGAACATATCTGTCCATGCAGTAAGATCATTTCACTTGACAACATTTCTTGAATTAAGTTTGTTAATTCTAGAAATAAGGTTATAGTAGTGGTGCAACGGATCGTCATTGATCCGTGATCCGTTCAGATCAATATCTTTGGTTCGGCACACACGTGATCCGCAGATTGATGTCTGAAAAAAAAAGTTGTGCGCATGTTCAGTCCCCTCACAGCATGGTCATGGCGAGCGGAGGAACGGAGGAGCTTGAATTCCCCGTGTCATTTAAATCCCCTGTATGGGAGCATATTGGTTTCCCTGTTAAATATGATGATGAAGGAAAGAGTTAAGTGGATTAAACCGTGACAGTGTGTAGGCACTGTGGCACAAGAAAGCGATATGACAGTGGAAACACATCAAGCATGGCCACGCATTTGAAGCGACATCACCGGTGTTTCACTGACAGGAGTGAAAACGAAAGCTGCAAAACAACCGCTTATCACCGTGGCATTTAAGCAATTAATCAGACCGGGCTAAAGCAATCACAAACGCTATCGGTGTGTTTATAGGTGCAGACATGAGGCCATATTTGGTTGTGCAAAAGGAGGACTTTAAACACACGCTGAAAGTGTTTGAGCCACGTTACAACATCCCATCGCATACGGGACATACTAAAATGCTTAATGTGAAAAAGCTTAACGTGGTTTTAATGTACCTAAACAATGGTCAATCATCACCAAATTTCTCATGGCCATATCTTGTTATGAACACTTAAGCCTGTCAAAATAATTTAACCGAAATCCAACGATTATAGAAGTAACTCACATTAAAGTTTTCTTCTTCATTGGCTCCTATGGCGAGGAAAAGGTTTAACGTGAGTTAATGTACCTAAACAACGATCAATATTAACCACATTTCTCTCTCATACTGCTCATCATAACCATTGAAAATTATAAAAACATCTAACCCAAATTCCAATTATTTCTTATTTTTTCTATTTTGCTGATCCGAAAAATGATCCGATCCGTGACGCTGATCTGAGGAACGATCCGATCCGTGAGTTTTTTGATCCGTTGCACCCCTAGATTATAGTGTAAAGTTGAACACTTAAAATTAAAACCACTTTTAAAACAAGATATATTTAAAAGTGTTAGATATTTTAAGTTTTATTATCTTGGTAAGATCCAAATAATTCGCAGTGCAAGCTTTAGTGTAGTGGAATTCACGCTCTTGTAGTCAGGTTGACACACCAACGCACATGCAGGTATACACAATTGTGGATCTGTTGTAATAGTTTAACATTATAGGATGGCAATATTCTTTAGAGTAATTTATGGTTTGCTTGTCCAATTGGCTGATGGTCTACTCCCTGGTCCTATCCAAAAGAAATTGGGTTTTTGCCACTCAAGTGAAAATAAATGAAAACTTGTGAGCACAGACAAGTAAAAAGAAGGCACCAGCAAGAGATGTCAGAGGGACCTAAATATGGTACTGGATTGGACAATTAGACTTTAGAAAGCTGTGACCTCTACTGTTGGTCTTGTTCTGTGTCCATACAACTGTCTAGCGTGTGTTTTGTTGGCAACAATGTGCATGATACGCCAAAGTTAATTCATTGAGTTACTGCAGTTGTAGGCCTTATATGCCTGCCTTGTTATTAAATAATACATTTTCATGAGTTTGAAATATTCTATTTTATTATCACTAAGGGCCTGAGCACTTATTCTGTTTTTGAGCATTTTTTTCCAATAGAAATTTATTAAATTTCCCTATTGAAATCTTTAAATGCTGTTTTCTCAAAATGCATTTTTTGTAATTTTCCGTTAGACATATCTCAGCCTATGTAGCACCTATATAGACCAAACTTTCCAGTTATACACTTAGGTTCTTGAAATACACCTCTGGTGCAACTCAGACACTTCATCACTGATGTATCCTGGGTTCATTGGGTGTTTCGGGTCTCACAACATCATACACCCTCGCCCAGGCGACCCAGCCAGGGTTGATCAGACCCTGGCTTGTGTCTGAGTAGCTCGTATGACCCACGGGTCACCCCGCTTGATCCATAGCAATCTTGACGCCTTTTCGGCGGCGTCCGTGATGTTCTTGATGGCTTTTCTAATGTGCAGTCCTTCCACTCCAAGCATCTTAAGGGGCCCTGATCAGTGACTGGCCGACAAATCCTCTGCACCCGACCTCGATGGGATTACATCGGGTCCTCCACCCCCTGCTTCGGCATTCGCCTGCCAGCTCCTCGTACTTGGCCCTCTTCCTCTCAAAGCCTCCTCCATCCGGTCCTCCCAGGGAACAGTCAACTCCAGCAGGACCACTTGCCTTGTTATTTCTGACACTAGGACAATGTCTGGCCTGAGTGTGGTCACTGCAATCTTTTCTGGGAATTTGAGCTGTTTTCCAAGGTCGACCTTCAGCTGCCAGTCCTGTGCTGTTGCCAGCAACCCCCCTGATTGCTTCAGGCGCTGGTGTGGCTTCTCCCCAGCTTTAACAAAGGCGATGTTCTGTTTTGCTGGTTGCTGGTATCTACTGCAGGCG
>JACXGM010011023.1:7960-25638 GCA_016801145.1 Umbra pygmaea | reverse complement strand
ACACTGACCAGTAGAATGACACAAAACACACACTGACCAGTAGAACGACACAAAACATACACCGATCAGTAGAATGACATGCAACACACACTTACCATTAATGACACAAAACACACACTGACCAGCAGAACGACACACAACACACACTGACCAGTAGAATAACACACAACACACACTGACCAGTAGAATGACACACAACACACACTGACCAGTAAAATGACATGCAACACACACTGACCAGTAGAATGACATGCAACACACACTGACCAGTAGAATGACACAAAACATACACTGACCAGTAGAATGACACAAAACACACACTGACCAGTAGAATGACACAAAACACACACTGACCAGTAGAATGACACAACACACACTGACCAGTAGAATGACACAACACACACTGACCAGTAAAATGACACAGAACACACACTGACCAGTAGAACGCCACTTTGTCCCCGAGCTTCCTCTGGTGAACGTTGCGGTCCAGGACGTTGTAGCAGATGTTGGTTGTGGCCCCTTCCAGGCACTTGATGTATATCTCCCCTTTCGTCACATCAAAGTTGTAGTCCATAAATGGGCCTACGTGCTTTGACTTCCAGTAGAAATCTTTTGCAATGTCACCCCAAAACCCTGGAATATGGGTACAATGATTGATTATGATGGTGCCATTTTCAGGACTAAAAAGTAGGATGGACCCAAACTGTATGACAACATTTGTTAAGTGGAACATTTGCTAATGTAAAAACATACAGTCCTAATTGCGCACTTCTGAATTGTTCATTTTATTTCTGAAAATACCAGTTTATGTTAGGCATTTCAGGTCTAAAGAACCAGTTGACTCGTTAGGTAAAGCTTGTTACCCCATAGATAGCCCTAGCTGAAACTGTGCTCATTTATGGGCACCTTTAGGACATTAGAAGGGATACCTGCAATTATTACCAGAAGGAGGAATAGACATTTCAGAAATAATGTCTTGTCAGGTTTCTTTCAAAAACTCACAGTTGTCTGAAAGTTTCAGAGCAAGATTTTAACTGAATAACCACATATGTAATAAGACATCTACATTAAAAAAGATACAATTAAGAAAATATATACTGTAAAAAACGAATACATTGACCCCAACGTAAAATTGTTCGACTGGCATATGGGATAAGTGTTTGTTAGGCTAAAGTATTTTTTGCTAGTAGGTGACCATGCGTTGATGTGTATATTTAGATTAACATACCATCTGGATTTTCAACAGACTGCAGGTAGAGTTCTTTGTACTTCTCAAAGTTGGGTACATGAGACTCCTTCTTGAAGTCTTCCCCTGCATGAAATACGTCATCCTTGGGTGCTTTGTCTGGAATCATTATGCCTGAGTGGGGTGGCTACAGAAGAAACCCTACCGATTTGATTAAGAAATATTGTTTTGGGACACCAGTTGGAGCAGCCAAAACTGGTATCTAGTTAAATTATGTAAATACCAAATACCCAGAAAAGCTTTAGCCACGTGCAAAGCAAACACGTATGCAGTCAAGCTCGCAATGGTCTTGCACTGTTGTTGTAGAACGAAGACTATTCTGACTTCCTAGAAACAAAATTAAACCTGACTTCCTTGTTTGAGGCTGCTGGCTGCTAACTAGCGATCAGCCGACTTTAGAACTTGACGCTAACTCTCAAACCTTGAATAAAACCAATGCAGTATATAGCTAGTGAAGTAATATGAAAGCAGTGTCAATAAAGCCAGCTATTTAGTTCGTTAACTTCACACATTTAATCAATATTGCCAGGATGTGCAACCCAAATCAAATGAACGAGCTAGCATTAACAGCTAGCCACATCAACCAGACAACCCTTGTTAGAAATGTAGATCAAAATATAAGCCACCATTGACTATGTCAAAATACTTTATTGAATTAAAGAGTTTTCTGCTGGCCAGCGAAAATATTACTTAACACTAGATGCTTCAAATTTGGCAAGTCCAACTGTAATTCTAGCTATATACTGTAGCACAACAGCAAACCAGATGCACTTCAGAGAGCTTGAGACGACTCCGTTCTGTTTCACGTGCTAGGTCGTACACGACTTCTCTTGATAGTCCCTTCTTCCATTCAAATGAAACGTGTTGCATTCATTCTACAACAAAAAATATCAGTTTTCCTTTGAGAGGAGATGGTTTGCCCTTCGTCCAAATACTATCTTTTGACGGCAGCCAGGGACAACAAGGAAGAGCCCATGAAGGATGTGAACTCCGTTTGACCCCATATGGGTGGAGCAACAGCCAATGATGTAAGCCAATCACGTAAGAGACTGTATAAACCCGAGACAACGTACTCGAAAGACTTGCCCTGACCAGTTTTTTAAATATTTTTTTACGTGGGAGGACGAGGAGGTAACTTAAGCCTGATTGGATAGTCCAGAACTCCTTTGTAGGACCACCGTGGTCTGTTTTTTAAAGGTGCTATTTGTTTTTAAAATGTTACTGAGTCAAAACAGAATTACTTTTCTCTCTTGTACAAATCCGAAAAAATAGTTTAGATGGGACAATTAAATTGCATATTTTGGCATTTGAACAAAAGTTGCAATAAGGATGTTTTGAGTTGTTCCACAGTGTTTGTCAATCAGCATGCGCCAGTGGATTAAATCAAATGTACACATTTTAAACCTTGTTTTTTGTTAACAAAGCATTGCATAGTCGAGGGAAACATTATCCCATATATCTCATTATTATTATTGTAACGCTGTGGTTTGAGACCTTGAGGGGCTGCAGGGGAGAGAGGGTTGGGGTATCTAATGTGGTTTTTTATTCACTAGTTCATATGAGTTTGATTGGGGGAGACGTCTGTTCCTTTTTGGGTATTGGTGGAATGGCTAGTGGTTGGGAAAAGGCTTCACCATTCAATGCTACATTGATGTCAGAAGTGGGACATAAGTGGGATTAAACTCACTTAACCGGTAGCAGACAGCATGGACAACACAAGAGGAATGCTACACCACCAGAATCCGAAAGAATTTAAAGATACATTGTGTAAGAATTTCTCCCATCTAGCGGTGAAATTGTATATGACAACCAACTGAATATTATGTTCTAGCTCCTCCCACTATAGGCTCCGTGCACAATATTATTTTGAAACGGAAAATCAGAGTTCGTGGTGCCAAGCAAAAGGGGCCAGCGCTGCCATTACATGTACTCAAGAATAGGCGTGATCCTCCACCTCCAACAGGCTTTCATATCTGCCAGCAGTAATCTCCCCCTGGCATTGGTCACGGTGCCACTGAGTGTAAAAGCGCGAAAGGCAGAGCTGGAATTTCCAGGTGTGTCCCTCTATTGCTTAATGTATTTTAAAGATGAAGGCGTAACATGGCTGCTGCAATTCAAGGGACTTCCTGTAATGTATTCTGAATGGAAGATTCTACGCTTACGAGAATACTTTGATTAGTTGGTGGAAGTAATTACACATGAATGAGTACATATTTTTGAAATAATAAAGGGTTTTTTGCTAAGAATCAACAACAACAAAATACACAATGTTGCTTTTTACAAAAAAGTAGCCATTGATGTAGACGTCCATTTCTTTTATTTAAATTCTTTCACTGTAAGTTGTTTTGATCATCCATCCATCTTCGTCCGCTTATCCGGGTTTGGGTAGCGGTTGGCAGCAGCTTAAGCAGGGGACCCCAAATTTCCTTTTCCAGAGCCACATTAACCACCTCCGACTGGGGGATCCGAAGGCGTTCCCAGGCCAGGTTAGAGATATAATCCCGTCACCTAGTTCTGGGTCTTCCCCGAGTCCTCTTCCCAGCTGGACGGGCCTGGAACACCTCCCTAGGGAGGTGCCCATGGGGCATCCTTACCAGATGCCCGAACCACCTCATTTGGCTTCTTTCGACACAAAGGAGCAGCGGCTCTACTCCGAGCTCCTCATTGATGACTGAGCTTCTCACCCTATCTCTAAGTGAGACCCCAGCCACCTTCCTTAGGAAACCCATTTCGGCCGCTGCCTGGTCATCTGTATCTCATCCTTTCGGTTATGACCCAGCCTTCATGACCATAGCTCAGCTCTCTTTTCATGACCATTCTGGCTCAGCTATCTTTTCATCACAACGGTGCGATGAATTGAATGTAATAACGCCACCGCTGCGCCGATTCTCCGACCAATCTCCTGCTCCATTGTCCGCTCACTCGCAAACAAGACTCCAAGGTATTTGAACTCCTTCACTTGGGGTAAGGACTCAATCCCTACTTGGATTTGTTTGGCATTCCATCAGTTTCCTGCTGAGAACCATGGCCTCAGACTTAGAGGTGCTGATCCTCATCCCAGCCGTTTCACACTCGGCTGTGAACTGATCCAGTGAGTGCTGAAGGTCACAGGCCGATGATGCCATTAGGACCACATCATCTGCAAAAAGCATCGATGAGATCCCCAGCCCACCAAAACTGTAACCCATCCCCACTCCAACTACACCTCGAGATCCTGTCCATAAATACTACAAACAGGAATGGTGACAAAGCGCAGCCCTAGCGGAGGCCAACCCTCACCTGAAACGAGTCCGACTTACTGCCGAGAACTCGGACGCAGCTCTCGCTTTCATCATACAGAGATTGGATGGCCCTAAGAAGGGACCCCCTCACCCCATACTCCCGCAGCACTTCCCACAGTATCTCCCGGGGGACCCGGTCATACGCCTTCTCCAGATCCACAAAACACATGTAGACTGGATGGGCATACTCCCAGGCCCACTCCAGGATCTTTGTGAGAGTGAAGATCTGATCCGTTGTTCCAAGACCAGGACGGAATCCGCATTGTTCCTCTTCAACCTGGGGTTCGACTATTGGCCGAAACCTCCTGTCCAACAACTTGTAGACTTTGCCAGGGAGGCTGAGAAGTGTGATATCCCTGTAATTGGCACACATCCTCTGGTCCCCCTTTTTGAACAGGGGAACCACCACCCCAGTCTGCCACTCCTTTGGCAGTGTCCCAGACACCCACGCAATGTTGAAAAGGCGTGTCATGTTTTGATCATGATAATGTTTATTGAAAACCCTCACTCTAATCCAGTGGTCCTCAAACCCTTCCATGGAGGGCCTAGTGTATGCAGGTTTTTGCTTTCACCTTGTACAAGCCTGATGGAGTAGCTCACTAATTGGTTAGTATCTCCACTCACCTGGCAGTCTAGGTCCTAATTATACTCTAATTGAAGGGAAAGACCAAAAACCAGCCTACACCAGCCGGAGTGAATGGAATGGTGCGCAACGAACAAAACCAATTGTTTTTTTGATTTGCACACATTCCATTCACTCCGGTTCTGAGCGTAATACGAGCCCGTCCTCCCCAATTAAGATCCACCGACCGCGGCTGATATATATACAATCACCAGCCACTTCAAGTACACCTTGCTAGTACCAGGTTGGATCCCCTTTTGCCTTCAGTACTGCCTTAATTCTACATGGCATAGATTCAACAAGGTTCTGGAAACATTCCTCTGAGATTTTGGTCATGAAGGGATGAACATGGTCAGCAGCGATACTCAGGTAGGCTGTTGCATTTAAACAATACGCAAGTGGTACTAAGGGGCCTTAAGTGTGCCAAGAAAACATCCCCCACACCATTCAACCCCACATACCTGAACCCTTTATACAAGGCAGGATGGATCCATGCTTTCATGTTTGTTTATGCCAAATGACCCTACCATCTTAATGTCACAGCAGAAATCAAGACTCATCAGACCAGGCAAAGTTTTTCCTATCTTATATTATCCAATTGTGTTGGGCTTGTGTAAATTGTAGGCTCAGTTTCCTGTTCTTAGCTGACAGGTGTCACCGGTGTGCAGTGTTGGGTATAGTTACTTTTAGGAGTACTTTTTAGTTACTTGATGAGTTCACAAGTTTTAGGAAGTGCCCATTTGAGACAAAATGATCAGGTAAATGGAGTTCATATCTTACTGGTGACCATGATTGATATGTGCTTTACTCTTTCTATTTGTTTTATAGGTCACTGTAAAGAAATGAACTCCATTTACCTGATAATTTTGTCTTAATTAGGGACTTCCCAAAACTTGTGAACTCATCAAGTAACTAAAAAGTACTCCTAAAAGTAACTATACCCAACACTGCCGGTGTGGCCTTACAACAGGCACACTGTAGAATAAAAATGCTCTCAATTAATATTGGCATACTTGGTAAATAAGAGCAAAACTGTGAGAAAATGTCTTTGTTAATCCATCTTTCATATACAAAATTAAATGTGTACTTTAAATGTAAGTATAATCTATTTATTTTTATAAAGAAATGTAAAATATTTTGACTTTTGCCACCTTAGATATTTTCATGATTGAAATAATGCCGAGTATCCCCGGCCTAGGCCTACATATACAGTACATATAATTTACATGTAACACTTGGATAAATTCAAACAACTGTTGAATGTCAAAAAAAATTTAGTTAATTCATCAGAACAACTTAAATGAAATAGAAAAAGCATAACAATGCATGGTAAAATAAAAATTTATTGCGCTCTGGAAAAAACATTTTACATTACATTATATTTGTCAGTTTTTTTATTAATTATTTCATATTTCCCATTTGGTGAGGGGTTAATTTAAATCATTTTACAATGAGGAAAAGAGAAAAGTCCCCTGATGTATGTAGACCCATACATACAGTATATCCGTCTGGCAGCATGCCTATTGAAAAGCCATACAGTACAAGATGGATGATTTCAAAACATTGAACTAAGTTTTACAGTTAAAGGTTTTACAGTTAAAGGTTTTACAGTTAAAGGTTTTACAGTTAAAGGTTTTACAGTTAAAGGTTTTAACAGAGCCCCTGGATAAACTCCGGCCAATCTGCCAGACAACTGTGTCCACAGTAGAATACCGGACATCACTTTAGCAGCTGTTGAGAGTAGCGCCCTCTGTCCCGACAGAGATGAACTACGTTGTCTGATTTATTGTCATGGCAGGTGTCTGCTGTACTGTATATTTATGGATGAGTAATGGCGGCCCATTTTGAAATAGACTAGAAGGGGATGGGACAATCCTCCTCTTTGGAAAAGCTTCTCCCACTCATGTAATATTTTCCTCCTATGCACTGCATTTCTTTTTCGTTCAACTTTCAAGTTACATTTATTTGTCACTTGTACAGGAGACGCAGATGTAATTTCATGTACTGTAGAATTCATGTGCAACAGCTTAGCAATGCAGTTGCCATAATAAGAAAGAGTAAAGGGTAAAAAAGAAAGTAAACCAATAAGATACAATATGATATAAGTGTAGGGGTAATAAGATGTAATGGGGAAAGCAGAGTACCAACAGTCTGTACATTCAAACAATACCTCTGAACAAACTGTGGTGTCTAATGTGTACACTGAGTGATTTGTCACACACACACACACACAGACACACACAGACACACACACACAGACACAGACACACACACACACACACACTAGTTATTTGAGCGGTATTACCCATACAGTGATTTTTCATGACTCTCCCAACAGACAGTTTGTAAGAAAAATATCAGTGCTTCTTGGATATAGAGGCATGACTCATGAGTCACTACCACAGACAGAAAGGGTGAATATCATAGGGAGGGGTAAACATAGTGATCCTAGCTATCATGTTCTATCCAAACAAAATGGGGACCATGAAGGTTGCTTTAGACAATGTAGCAGCAGGATCTTTTGCTGTTGGTCTCCCCAGAGTTCCCAAATGTCGAACAGTAGCTAGAGTCTTATTCAGGCATTAAAATAGGGAGGGACGTGTGTCCTTCAATTACAAAACATTTGCTATGATCTGACTTAATGAGTCCAACCCAGGTCAGAGGGCTTACACAGCAATGATCTTTTGGGAAGTAGAGGGGACGATTCTGCATCTGTAGGGATTTTAAGACAAAGTGATCAGTTAATGGAGTTCATATCTTAACAGCAGTGTTGGGTAAAGTTACTTTAAGATTACTTTTCAGTTACTTGTTGAGTTCACAAATTTTAGGAAGTCCCTAATTAAGACAAAATGATCAGGTAAATGGAGTTCATATCTTACTGATGACCATGATTGATATTTTCTTTACTCTCTCTATTTGTTTTATAGGTTACTGTTAAGATATGAACTCCATTTACCTGATCAACAAGTAACTGAAAAGTAATTGTAAAAGTAACTTTACCCAACACTGCTTAACAGTGACCTATAAAACAAATAGAAAGAGTAAAGAAAATATCAATCATGGTCACCAGTAAGATATGAACTCTATCTACCTGATCATTTTGTCTTAATTTGGTAATGAGTGGAGAACAGGAGGGCTTCTTAAAGAAAAACTAACAGGTCTGTGAGAGCTGGAATTCTTACTGGTTGGTAGGTGATCAAATACTTATGTCAGGCAATAAAATGCAAATTAGTTATTTAAAAATCATACAATGTGATTTTTTGGATTTTTGTATTAGATTCCGTCTCTCACAGTTTAATTATACCTATGATGATAATTACAGACCTCTACATGCTTTGTAAGTAGGAAAACCTGCAAAATCCGCAATGTATCAAACACTTGTTCTCTACACAGTAGTTCACTCTTTCTACAGACACACAGGCATGTACACATCATCGGCCACAAGGAAAATGAAATGGCAAAAAATCAAATAGGAAATAGTGTTTCATTTTGCATTCAGTCTTAAAAATGTGGACAAAAGTAAAAAAAAAAATGTTTGCCTCTTGTTAATAAAGACGTTCACCCATAGGTTTAATGATGTTGGTCTTTCATGAGAAAACTGACTGTGGATGTGAAGAATAATACACATTCCATTTAAGTGTAAAACAATGACGTCCAAGTAATGTCCTGTGGAGGGTACATGTTGTATTTCAGTGTAGAAAAGTAGGAGTCTGGTATGTGTGTCTGTGTGTATGCATAGTTCAGCTGTCAGGCATGTCAGATATGTGATTCCTAAGTCACAGGGAGGGTCATTATGAGTAATGGTTAGAGGCAGCTGGGGGTTTGACTCAGAGGAGCTCACTGTCTATGAGATACAAGTGCTACTCAATGGAATATACTCAAACATGTAAAAATGCTCAACCATTAATTCTTACCCTGACCAATAAGAAAGTAATACAGGTCTTTGTCCTCAGAACTACCCACCCTGTTCCAGCTGCTGTTCACCTTAATGGATATAATGTCCACATCATCATCAGTGTCAACTATTATTTTTTTGTCCTCAAAGTTGATGTGATAAAGCTTGCATCGCAGTTTGTTGCATATGGGGCTGCAGTTTTTGGCGGCAGACGGGGAACCTACACAATATTAGGCAGGTGGTAATAATGTTACGGCTAATGGGTGCACATATACTGTCCATGTCTGCTTGGTGGAACATGGCCAGAGGTTCTCCTCATTTGACTAGTCTTCCACAGACCCTTGGTCCCTCTTTTCAACCTCATCTTGGAACCCACCCTCAGAGCATCCACTGACAGCACAGCAGGGCCTAATGGTGGCCTTTCAGTACGCTGGCTCTTGTGGCTCCATGCAATTATAGGTCCCGTGTGTTTGGCCCACAAACATATCTTTGTTTACATCTTTTTTTACCATGAAAGAACTGCACATTTCTGATGTTGTGAAAAAGTAGTCCTTGCCATGTGACAGTAGTGCTGCGGAGCCCAATACACCACCCAGAATACCCATCAAGATGTTTAATGACACTGTTTAGATGCATGAACATTATCTATGGAAAACAGGTTACCTGCTAAGTCGGAAAGCTAATGAAATGTATATAATGCCTTTCATATAACCTTACAGTACACTTCAAGAGCAAAAAAAGACAATATCATGACAGGTCAGCCAACAAAGGCAATGCTTGAATCTGCTTCTTCCAAACATCATGGCTTAAGCAGTGACAGGTGATCAAAAGATGTAAGATAATTACAACAACCTTAGTCACCAAGATATGCCTTAACTGCTACATTCACCTCCAAGAATTGCACCCCTATTTTACAGATACAAATAAAAAGGAACAGCCAGCAGAATAAAGTGAACATGGAAATACTGTTTTATTGTTTGTAAGAAACTTGATTGAAACAAATTCAATTTCAGAAAGTGAATTAAACTTAAAATAAATCTGAAGAGATTATAGTAGAGCAAGCTGGACAACGGCTCACAGTGTACAGTAATGTGGGCACAGATCATTGAGTTACAGGGGAGTCTAGCAAGACTAAATGTCTTACCTCCCTGGAAACTGAAAGGCTACTTACACTGTGTGCTTTAATAAACACCTATCCAATAGCCACTATTCTCATCGTTCAAAAATATATCAAAAACAAACAAGGATAAAGAACTGAAGAGGAACAAAAGGCAAACGTTGATTGAAGTTTAAGGTCGAAATTGGCACACGGTCAGATTAAGAAGCCATTGACAGGTTATCAAACGGGTGTAAAAAACACACTTCACAAAGATGTACACACTCCTAACTAGAGTGGAGATGAACACCAAATCTCCCTACTGGCTAGGAGTTTAAAATTAGCAAACTGCAAATAGACACACGATGGAACCGTTCATGACATAGGCCTACCTAACATACAGCCAGGTCTGAAAACAATCATTAAGATTTGTCTTTGTAAAATCCACATACCTGCAAAAAAAACAAAATGATGTTTTGGACATGGTGATCAACCACTATTGAAAATAGACTTAAATGTAAGAGAAAATAACAAAATATATCCTTTTATGAATAACAGGCATCACTATTAGCAATGTTCTTGCAATACAATCAAAATTCCTTAATTGTCCTGTTACCTACAAAGGTCACCCTGGTTTCATGTCAGGTAATGGACAAATTTACTTGATGCTCAAAATGTGCAAACTATAAGCAACACAAATTAACCTTTAATAAAATATTATTGTTGCAAAGATAATGCCTCAACAACCAAAAGACCCTGTGTACCCACGTTTACAAGCCCAGGAAGAAGGCAAGACTTTGGACACATCGGTTAGCATTTCATTACAAACTTTTGGTTACATCCGTCAGATGAAGTAAAGCAATAGTCTTGTAAAAGTTATAACATGAATGATAGAGAAATCATCATCAGCAGTTGTCAGCATCATCTGAAGATCATTATGGGTGACTCTCACAATGCCGATGATCTACAAACCATGACCCTCTGAAAACATCAGTGAGAACTATGATGCTTAAATACTACAAATGTGATACTTTTGCCAAAATTGTATTTCAGAACATGTCCAATTAAATAATTTTATGAAAGTAACCCCCCCAACCAGGCGTTTGGAAGCTAAGGCAAGAGACAAAAGTAAATGAACACAGCTCCCTTGATCTGTTACACTCTATCCACACCTTACAAACTCAAATTGAATGCCAGTACACATGTTCCTTCTGTCAAGTAAAGATCTCAGTTTAGACTTCCTAGGTGATCAAGCAGCCTGATTAGATCACAGACTACTGGATGTTCTCTGGAACACATCGCTCAACATCGTCTGTAGTATGCTGGGAGTCGCTACCATGAAGCAGAGCCTTCATCATAAACTGAACGTCTTGGGGATTGGCTTCTCTCATTTCTTTTGCATCTTCACCAAACAATCCTATGATTTTCCACACTGAAAACGTGTGCTTTAATGTTAAAATAAAGCAATTTTAAACAAGTTTTATTTTCAGTCCCACGCTTCACAGGCCAAAACAGATTAGTAGCTTCTGGAAAGTAATTTAACTGTTGTAGTAAAATTCATAATTCAGATTAAAATACTTTAAGAAACAGATAAATACAACTCTGTATATTTGTTATCCAAAAGGAAATTGTGAAAAAAAAATCAGTGGAATGTTTAGTTCAAAGTTGTAAGAATGACCCATATAGTAGCCTTGAAAGCACAAGCTTCTTCCAGATCCTCTAGAAATCTTTATTTCAAAGCAGCAGAACTGAGAATAGCTAAGATTACAATACTTTAAATCATACATACATTTGCCAAAATTTGCTCATGTAGGTTATGAAAGCTGTTAAGAATAAGGCAATTCATAAAGCATCTAAAATCTGATGTAGCTCAGAGTCGTGGACCAAATAACCTGTCTCTGTGGCAGTGGCTGGCTAGACAATCAACAGAGGTTCAAACACCATTAGTGGTAAAACATGCTACAGAACCAGGAGAATTCAAAAATAAAAACATGGCTTAAGAACGCATCAGCCATGAGACTAATCATGATAAAACGTTCGAACTTTGATCCCCTGCCAACTGACAGATAGATTGGGAAAAAGCCCAGCAGGCAGTTTGGGCTGGTTTTAGGACCAGGGGTCATCTCTGTTAAGTAAACAGCATAACTTCCAGCATCCAAATCGCCCCCCAAAAAACAGAGACACATAGCACTCAGTGAGCTTGTAGTTGTAACATCTTTCTTCAGCATTAAATATTGTCATGTTATGAGCTGTCAGAATATTGTAGTCACATTAGAGCATCAAAATAATAGAAATCCACCTGGAATAAAGAAATGCACATAATTGCACCAGTGAAAAGTTCATCAACAATAAATGAGAAAATTATTTCTCCAAATAACTAGATTTTGGGGGAAGAGTGAAGAGCTGTGGTTAGTAAAGAAAAACACATCCTACCTTCAATACATTAACCATGCACTGACCCAATCTGAATCACATCTATCCACATACTCTCATATCCCAAAAACTGTATCTGGGGCATACAAGTAAATTTGGGAAACTAGTACAATAAGAAAGATACAATGTTCAAAAGTGAGTGCAGGTGCCAGCGAACATGTAGCTCCAATTTCAGGAACAGACAGTATTTAAGGGAAAAAGATCAAGAAAAAGATGGAATGGAACTCAATTTTCTTGAGCAACATAGCCACTTTAGTCCAAAATGTTGCTGAAAACCCCAAAGCCACAGGCCACTAGACCACCCGGGGAAGGTGCTTCAGAGTAGGAACAGGTACTTCACACTTGACTTATAACTTGATTTTACAGACACAAAACACTTTTGATATAAAGTTCAGAGACCAAGCAATGCATAACATGATCTGGTTCTTTAGGTGTGGTACATGGGTAAAAAGCTGTTTCAGCGGATTAAAAGTGTAAAAAGTAGCACTATCCAGTCTTGAATCTTAGAATTCCTCCTGGTCCTCCGACTCAGCATCCGGTATGACAAAGCCCTCCTGAGAGAAAACACAGATAGATGCACTGGTAGTTGAAGTTATTTATTTAAAAAAATGAATAATTAATAAATTATTTTTCCCCTTTGTAATTTAATTAAAAAAAGGGACACCATCAATTCTAGATTTGTTACACATAAGGTGACATATTTCAAGCCTTACATCATTTCAATCTTGATGATCACAGCTTACAGCTCATGGAAATAAAAAATATAATACCTCAAAATATTAGAATACAAAATATATAATACAGAAGTGTGTAACTGAGAATAGCTCTAATCAGCTAATTAACTCCGTACACACAACCACAGTCATGGGAAGACTGCGGACTTGACATTTCTTCAGAAGACACTCATTGACACCCTCTACAAGGAGGGTAAGTAGGGCTGCAGCTATCAATTATTTTAGTAATCGAATATTCTACCGATTATTCCATCAATTAATCGGATAAGAAATACTTTTGTTTTATAGAAGAGCAATAATATACAATAGTTTGGTTGAATTTTCTGAACAACCAGCATTTTTATTGCCTACATTGCTTACAATATAATCTCTCAAAAAACTAAACATGAAGTGCAACTAAGTGCCATATTACATTGTTTTGACATATTCTGAAATGAACAGCCTTCGTTGCAACAAGCAAAAAGAATTATTAGCAAAACGTCTCACGTTCTGTACGCAGAATATGAGATGCTGCCAACTGGTAAGCAGTTTAGAGTTCCTTGCTGCAGACTTAATCATTTCAAAAACTAATTTATCCCAGTGTCTATTAACCTCCTAAATAGCTGCAAGTAGGGGTGGAACGGTACACAGAAGTCACGGTTCGGTTCATACATCACGGTTCATTACGAGTTTGGTACAATGGAGGGAAAAGCTAAACAAAAATACAGAATGCAATTTTTTTTATTGTGCATGTCTCACGCTGTACCATCTAGTGTCATACAGTTTCTCCCCTGAGCTAAAACATCTGGGTGATTGCATCGGATATCCATTAGCATGTTAGATGTATTTCCACTCACATACCCAACAACTGCTGAACAACGCTGACAAACAGTCCTCATCTTATCCACCACTCTATCGCCTGTACTACTGTAACCGATATATACGTACAATCTATGACTGGGAAACCGTTTTCCCAAACTTGCGATCTTAGAGGACGGCGGGTCCTCTAACTCTTGTTGGTCGCCACCACTCACCATACTCGTACTTAGTGCTGACTCACCAAACTGTCGATCTGACAAAAACTGCATACATAGGTGGAGCTCGGCTACTTAGCTTCAGAGCTAAGTCGGGGCTACAGATTAGGTGTCCAAAAACAACTCGCAAATCTAACGGTAGTTCCGCATTACATTAATTAATTTTCACACAAGTTTAATTTATTTTTATACTGTGTATTCCCCATGTAAACCGAACCGTGACACCTGTACTGTTTCAGTTAAATATGAATACATGTACCGTTCCACCCCTAGCTGCAAGTAAAAGGCAGAAAAGGCCTGCATGAAGATTGACAATTGCTGCATTTTTTATATCTTTTTTAAATTATTTTATTAGAATACTGTTTAACTAATGCATTGCATGACACCATGTTGGGATTTATACACCATCAGGACCATAGTACTGTCTGTTCTATGGTATTATACAATATCTGTTGTTGTACATGCTGTCTGTGTTTACTTGTGATTTATTTATACACAATTAGGACCATAGTACTGCCTGTTCCATGGTATTATACATTCTGTTGTTGGTAGAGTCTAGAGGTGTATACGATATATGTATTCGTATTGAACAGAAACGGTACAGGCGTCACAATTCGATGGACGAATTTACACAGAGAATACACAGTTTAAAAATGTATTAAACTTGCATGCAAATTAATGTAATGCGGATCTACCGTTAGATACGCAGGTTGCTTATGGACACCTAATCTGTAGCCCCGCCTTAGCTCTGAAGCGAAGTACCAGAATTCCACCTATGTATGCAGTTTTTTACAGGCGATAGAGTGGTGGATAAGATGATTACTGTGTGTCAGCATTGTTGGGTGTGTGAGTGGAAATACATCTAACATGCTAACAGATGTCCGACGCAATCACCCAGATTTGCTAGCTGGGGAGACTGTATGACACTAGATGGTACAGCTTGAGGCATGCACAATAAAAAAAAATCACATTCTGCATTTTTGTTTAGCTTTTCCCTCTATTGTACATTCCCTCCGGTGTAGTTTCATCATCCATACGATGGAATGGATGATTACGTCAGACTCAAATGTTTTCTTTTGAGATGCTGAAGACGTACTGACATCGTGCTATTATTGTGTTAAGCTATTTCAATGTTGCAATAAAGTTTTTGTTTTAATTACGCTTGAACTAATTCCAACCTTTGGACACTGTCGTTTTCTCCATCCTGTCTTTCTCTTAGCCCCTCACTATTCACGCTCTCTTCAGTTTGTAATCTGCGCAATCAGTCTTCATGGCATGTGTCGCCAGCAGCGTCAGCCTGGAGTGCGACAGTAATAATCATCCGTGCGAAAACACTGTGCGCGATACAACGTTGGTAACATTGACTTCGAGGCAAATCATTTTGTGTCAATGCTTTTTTGTAATCGAGTTATTCGAGGAATCGTTTCAGCCCTAAGGGTAAGCCACAAAAGGTCATTGCTGAAAGGGCTGGCTGTTCACAGAGTGCTGTATCAAAGCATATTCATGGAAAGTTGAATGGATGGGAAAAGGAAGCATGAAGTGCTCTAAAATCTCCAGATAGACCGCTCCATTGACTCTGGATTTGAAAAAAAAAAAAGAGAGTGGACCAACACCAGTAGATGACTTTGCAACCCAAAGCATCACTGACTGTGGAAACTTCACACTGGACTTCAACTTAAATTCTTTGCCTCTACTCTTCCTCTAGACTCTGGGACCTTGATTTCCAAATGAATTGCAAAATGTCTCAGAATCTTTAATCTGAGAATAGGACTTTGAATTTTGGGTTTTCATGAGCTGTATGCCAAAATCATCAGTATTAAAACAATAAATGACCTGAAATATTTACATTATGGAAAATAATGAACTTTATCACAATATGCTAATTTCTTGAGCAGGACCTGTATGAAGGTGTCCCTTTTTGAATTAAATTTTGGTTATAATTTTTTTAAATTATACTTTAACAATATATTTTTTTAGATGCACTTATATATAGTTAAAGATGCAGCCTGTAATTTTGGCCACTGGGTGTAAATGTGGCACTACTGAAATAAAGTGTCCACAAAAATTGTGTCCTATGTTCATGATATGTGCTCCAGATCATCAAAACACCTGATTTAAACCCTGGAATTTCATGGCTAACTGGTATGACAGTAAAACTACTTAGAGATTATGCATATATAAATAGCATTTTACAAATCCAGGACAAAATAAAGAGGTTTAAAACATTGTCTTAATTGCACAAGTCACAGACTACATCTTAAAAAAACATTTGAAATCTATGCTAGACCTGGGGCAAGAATTTCCCAGAAATACAGTGCTATTTTAGTTTAACTGCAAAAGCAAAAATGGAAACATCGTAAAAGTGCTAACTCCAACCCGAATTCCGGAAACGTTGGGACGTTTATTAAATTTAAATAAAATGAAAACCGAAAGAATGTCAAACCACATGAGCCAATATTTTATTCACAACAGAACATAGACAACATAATAATTTTGCTCGTCCAATTTGTCCGTTTTTTATTTTTTGAAATATCCAATAAATTTCGTTCCACTTCATGATTGTGTCCCACTTGTTGTTGCTTCTTCACAAAAAATTACAGTTTTATATCTTTATGTTTGAAGCCTGAAATGTGGCAAAAGGCCAAAATGTTCAAGGGGGCCGAATACTTTCGCAAGGCACTGTAGCTAATCATGTTACAGACCTGATATCAACATTTCTCAGTTAAAACATTTGTTATGTTCTATTGTGAATAAAATATTGGATCATGTGGTTTGTAAATATTTTAGTTATAATTTTATTAAAATTTTTAAATTGTACCAAATTTTCCAGAATTCGGGTTGTAAATCAAGCTACTGGTTTTTAAGATTTCTGCTTGAATTACACACCATATACCAAAGATGGAATATTCCATGGCATCAGCAGCTTGAATCTAAAACAGCCAATGTTACCCATAAGGATTTGCGCTCCTTTCACAAAACTCACATCTGTAGCATAGAGTATGTCCACGATCCTCTGTAGGGTGGGGTCACCCTCTCCTTCCTTCTCCTGGCAGATCAGTTCAATGTTCCTCAGTTTTCCAAAATAAAAGTCCCTCTCCTTTTCCATGTCCTGGATGGTCGACTTCAGTATATTTATCTGGGTGGAGGGATCAACATATTTATCTGGGTGGAGGGATCAACATATTTATCTGGGTGGAGGGATCAACATATTTATCTGGGTGGAGGGATCAACATATTTATCTGGGGTGGAGGGATCAACATATTTATCTGGGGTGGAGGGATCAACATATTTATCTGGGGTGGAGGGATCAACATATTTATCTGGGTGGAGGGATCAACATATTTATCTGGGTGGAGG
>JACXGM010011022.1:0-25542 GCA_016801145.1 Umbra pygmaea | reverse complement strand
GGTGTACATAATAATGTGTGGATAGGGACATACTCAATGGTGTACATAATAATGTGTGGATAGGGACATACTCAATGGTGTACATAATAATGTGTGGATAGGGACATACTCAATGGTGTACATAATAATGTGTGGATAGGGACATACTCAATGGTGTACATAATAATGTGTGGATAGGGACATACTCAATGGTGTACATTATAATGTGGGATCCACAGTCACCTCTATGACACTTTGGGGAACAAATAAACTTTTAATTATATTCAAAACGGGATGTCAGTAGAATACAATTGCTATTAAATTTCACGTCATTGAAATTGATGTGGATAAAGCAATAACACCATAATTACATACTGCTTACTGGCCACCAGTGTCTTGTTTAAATAATTCACTGTATTTTAGCGGTATAAATACTGTAGATATATATGTAATCAATCAACCATTGTATTATTGTCACAAATCAGACCAAGTCAGGTCTTTGATAACTGATTAAAAGGTAAGAAGACAAGGACGCATTTCTAAAGTAGATTCACAAGGCCCTGGTGTAATACTTACCTATAATGGTTAAGCTCCTTCACATTCTGACTGCTGAATCAGGCAAATCAGATCACCCTCCTTCTAGATTAAATCTCACCACAATGATGAGGCCCACATCATACTTACTGTAATAATGTTTTTTCAAATACAATACACCATTGTTACCATTTCCATGATGTGAAATCCTTTGTCTGGTAGAACTGGTTTTTTACAACTTATTTGCCACTACTTTTTAATCACTCAGGCTGACTGAGTGATGGATAGATTAATAAATAATAATAAGAACAAATAAGATAGCTTGTCATGCTTTATCTCTTAATTCACAATTATATTGAATTTAGGTGGGAATTCCATTTAAATACATTAAACAAGCAAGTTTGCCCGACATAGAACGTGTGATGTCAGCAGATTATGTCATGGTATTGTGGCATGTTCCTTTGGACATTCCCTGTTTACTGAGTAGTTCTACACATTCAAGGTGTTCATTGTATTTACTCCATGTATGTTTTTTTATGTAGAAGTTAACAATTTTAAACATGTTTAATCCCGATTGAATATTAAATATTTGAGTGACATAACATAAATTAATGATGTTTAAGCAATAGATTATGGGGGCTGGTATACGGCAAATATATAAGTGTTAAAAATAAGTCTGTAGATGCGGTATATTGGCACATTGCATTTACATTTCCGTCATTTAGCAAACGCTCTTATCATGAGTGACATACAGTGAATACAGGGACACCCCCTTGGAGCAACAGAGGTTGAAGTGCCTTGCTCAAGGACAAAACGCCAATATGGCATTGTCGGAAATCAAACTGACAACCTTTGACTAAAGGTCTGACTCCTTAAGCGCTGAGCCATCTGCACCTTTTTCCAATCTTGGTTATACAAAAACCTATATAATATCAGTTCATAAATAGGCATCAGCTATGCTGCAATATCATACAAAATCTCATCATTGTATGTACCTTATATTGCCAGGAATTATCCCAATGTTGTCTTTTCCTCTATACTAAGTCACTTCAACTTTTTAATTTGTATGTTTTTTCCTTATATTTAATGCTACTGAACAAACACTCTACCATATGTAATCACATATTCCGTATCTATTGATCCATTGATTAATCTCAAAATATTATATAAGAAGGCAACAGCAATGTATTTACCCTCAACTATAGTGGTACATTCTTGCCAACAGCTGTCGCAATGCTAACTAAGGAAAGGTTTAGATGTTTGGGGGAAGGTGCTGCTGTCATGCTCACCTGACGTTTGGTAGCCCCTAGGGGGGCCTGGCGAGATATGTGGTGGTGGAGGAGGTGTGTGGTGGTGTTTCTGCTGGAGACGGAAGTCCTTCTCGCTCCGGGAGCGTGTACGCTCTGTCGGCCGCTCGGACAGGTCCGAACTGGGCCAGGCCCTGCGCAGGTTGGTGCTGCGCGTCTTCTTCATAGCGACCCCGGGGTCTTGCCACGGGGGGGCTACTACCAGAGACGAAGGGGGGGGGGCAGGGGGAGGCCTACCTGAGGCTTAGTGCCTCCCCCACATCAGCAGAGTGCCCCGTATGAGGGATCAAGCGAGAGACATGACGGAGGACCAGCGTGCACGCTTGCATACACACACACACGTTTTCTCATTCACATCCACGGGCAAGCTACTACAGCCGCCCCTCAATCCAGACCACAGTGGAATGGCATCTGCTGCATTTTAGCGGGCAGATCCGTTACGGCGGAGGCGGTGATTGCGTGAGGCATCGCACTTTTTTTTTAATATATGTATATCAGCAATCAGTCCGAACCAACATTTGTAGCATCCCTGTTCACATGCATTGGGAGTCGCATTACGTAGCCGCTATGCTGTGGGAGGGGAGGGGGTGGGGGAATGGGTAGGGATGAAGAAAATGGGGCATGAGAGGCAAGGAGAGAGGATGGTAAGGAGAGATGGAGGTGTGGGGAATGTTGGGGCGCGTGCTTCAGGTGGAAGGAGGTTTTTGTATGTAGTAGAAGGGATTGGGGGAAGGATAAGATTGGGTAGAGAATCGTCCGCTTAGCCGTCAAGGCCTCGTCCCCGACAATAGATCAATTCACCATGGGAGTTACAGGGCTCGCTCAGCCGAGCTCCCGGAAAACAAAAGACCCCCTTTGAGGAAAAAAAAGAGGGAAAAGCGCCCTTTAATCTGACCTCTACTAAAAAACTCTATAGATTGCAGAGCATAACAGATGACAAATCCACCTCCATCCACTTTGAATCAGGCGAGAGACTTGTTCATCCTCGAAGACACCACACCAGGAAAGGGTGGGGAGAGAAAAAAAGATGGAGATCGTAGAAATAAAACAAATCCCAGAATGGATATCCACCTCCTCTTGTGAAAATCCCAAACGAGAATCCAATCTTAAGAGGCTCGCTGAAGCATCCATTCATTCAACCGACAGGGCTGCAGCTAACTCAACGGCCAATCTCTTTCAACGCTAACCACCGCAGCTGTCGCTACTCCCAGAACCTTCAGAAAGGGTGTGTGTGTGAGTTTGTGTGTGTATGTGCGCGCGTCTGCCCGCTTCGCGAGATTCTGCATGAGCATGCGTGTGTCTGTGTCTGGGTGACTGAGACGAAGGGCGGGGTAGAGAAAGCGAGAGCGCGGCTGAGGCAGAGACTGAGGACATAAAGTGTAGTAGATAAGAAAAAAAATAACTGAATCCACACACATACTGTACATGAATGCAGCAGCCACATGCGTCCTGCAAGCAATTTATTCTAGAAGGATCAAGGGACTAATGACGACAGAGCATTTCTTTGAACGCCTCTCTTTTTCTCACCTTCTTTCCCAGCTGTGCAGTGCTACCGCAGGGAAAAAGGAAGCCAAAGGATGACCCCCGCCAGCTCTCTCGAGACATGTCCCATGCTAATTGAGGAGCTGTGCTGCCTTACATGCTACTGATCATGTCAGACAATGTAAGCTAACTCCACTGGCCTAGCTCCCAATTGTTGGACCAGCCTATGAGAGCTTTGCCATTAGATTACACAGAAACTTGCACCATTTTTTACCCCATATTTTTATACCATATTGACTGATATGGTCAGGTACAGCTAAGAAGGACTTACAAGGCTGTAGCTGGCCCATCCTCGCAATTGTTTGCACTCAGAGGATTAAAGTCAACAATATGCATGCCAACCTCCCCACGCTATGACTGTAGAGGAGTCAATGACTGGATTACTTTTTCATTCAAATTTTCATAAGAAATACAATAATATATACTAAATTGTTTGTATACACAACGTAATTGAGAGGGACATCTTTATGCCTGATGCTTGACAATCTAATGTGAGCCATTGTG
This sequence comes from Umbra pygmaea, assembly GCA_016801145.1. Taxonomy (NCBI): domain Eukaryota; kingdom Metazoa; phylum Chordata; class Actinopteri; order Esociformes; family Umbridae; genus Umbra; species Umbra pygmaea. The sequence goes on along the minus strand of JACXGM010011022.1, from coordinate 21,676 downwards.
TATTATACTGGGGACCCCAATCTTAATTTATTCAAGGAGTCATCAGAATTGTGCTTTCCTTCTCACCCATATGATCTAACCTAAACACACTTGTGTTAACGAGGGATTTACTGGAATGTTTGCATACTAATAAACATGTATACTGATATTTACAGTGGATTTTGTCATTATTGGGAAAGTGAAGTATTTCTTTATCTTTTGGCTGTACACCAATCAGCCATAACATTATGACCACCTGCCTAATATTGTTTAGGTCCCCCTTTTTGCCTCCAAAACAGCAGCCCCATACGCAACATACTGTGATGCACTGTGTTCTGACACTTTTCTATCAGAACCAGCATTAACATTTTCAGCAATTTGAGCTACAGTAGCTCGTCTGTTGGATCGGAACACACGGGCCAGCCTTCGCTCCCCACGTGCATCAATGACCCTGCTCACCACTTTTCCTTCCTTGGACCCCCTGTGATAGGTAGTGACCACTGCAGATGGGAACACCCCACAATAGCTGCAATTTTGGAGATGCTCTGACCCAGTCATCTAGCCATCACAATTTGGCCCTTGTCAAAGTTTTACAAATCCTTATGCTTGCCCATTTTTTCTGCCTCTTCATTTTGTCCTCAAAGTTGATCTGTTAGAAGCAGGAAAAATGGTGATTCAGCTTAGTCCACTACCGCCAAAGCTCATCCAGCCTTCACCAGGGTGGACCTACCTCCCCTTCACACCAGTTCCCATGGGTCTGCCCCCACACCAGTGCCAGTGGGTCTCTCCACCCCAGTTCCCATGGCTCCGCCCCCACACCAATGCCAGTGGCTTCTCTCTCCACGCCAGTTCCCATGGCTCCGCCCCCACGCCAGTGGCTTCTCTCTCCACACCAGTTCCTTGGCCCCACCCCCACACCAGTGCCAGTGGCTTCTCTCTCCTCACCAGTTCCCATCGCTCCGCCCCCACACCAGTGCCAGTGGCTTCTCTCTCCACACCAGTTCCGTGGCTCTGCCCCCACACCAGTGCCAGTGGCTTCTCTCTCCACACCAGTTCCGTGGCTCCACCCTCCAAATCAGTACCAGTGGCTCCACTCTCCGTGTCAATAACGGACGACCTGCTTGCCATGACAACGACTGGTGGCCTGCTTTCCACACCAGACCCAGGGTGTCAGCGCGCCACGCCAACACCAGAGCAAAGGGCTGCTCCTCCCACTCGATGACCAGGGGATCAGCCCCCTGTACCTTGTCTGATGTGGTCCGCAGCAGTCCTCCACCAGTAATCGCTACACCACTACCTGCAACAGAGCCCGGGGCTCTTTCCGCTACGCCTCAGTTGGTGCTGGCAGCACCACTCCTACAGCTGCACATCCCCCTCCGACTTTGCCGGCTGCAGTCAACAAGCCTCAGCTGAATCCGTTAATTCATTAGCACATGTATTTCATTCCCTGTGTTTGTTTGTTTCACTGTCGTTCATTTTCTGTATGTAGTGTTTTGTGTGAGATTTAGAGTTTTGTTTAACGTGTCAATTTACCTCACTCAATTTATTCACTTTAAACAGCTTTTATATTATAGAGCATACCCTAAATCGCCGTTGTTACCACTGCTCTCATAGAATTCAATGCATTCAAATTACCCGTTTGGAACTATTTGGAGACCCATGAACCATGTGACCGTACCACGTGACTGTAGCGTTTTTTTATCCTCCATTGATCATTGAGTCTGTGTTTCTGATTGGATCCTGATGGGGGCACTCTCATTTTACCAGCGAAGCTTCCACACACAAAAAATGTGCAGTGCAACTTTAATTGAATAGCATCTGTTGTTAATCAACTATCTTACTTTTCTTATTATATTTAACGTTGTATTCTGAAGCTAAGCAGGCTCTGACGTGTGTAGGGTGGCATCTTTTTGATGGGATGTTAAATGAGTGCCCTGAATCTCAGTGGTCACTAAAGATCCCATGGCACTTATCATAGGGATGTTAACTGGTCAAATGTCCCTCATACCATCATGGCAACCCAATCATCCCAATTTTTTAATCGTCTCTATCATATATGCTTAATTTTTTTCAAAGGAGATATCCCAAGAAAGAGGGAGGGTAGGTTTGGCATAGCCTATAATGAATCGCTGTGTCATCATTACATAGACCTGTTCAACTGCTCATAAATGCAAATATCTAATCATCCAATCACGTGGCAGCAAGTCAATACATTTAGCCATGTACAGTAGAATAGTCAAGACCATCAAGGATCAAAACAGGAAAGAAAGGTGATTTATGTGACTGAGAAAATGTCAATGTGTTGTTGTTGCCAGGCAGGCTGGTTTGAGTATTTCAGAAAGTGCTGATCTAATGGGATTTTCCCAAACACCATATCTAGGGTTTACAGAGAATGGTCCAAAAAAAGAAAATATCCAGTGAGCAGCAGTTCTCTGGGAGAAAATGCCTTGTTGATGGCAGAGGTCAGAGGAGAATGTCCAGACTGACCAAAATTGGACAATAGAAGGTTGGAAAAACATTGCCTGGCCTGATGAGTCAGAATTTCTGCTGCAACATTCAGATGGTAGGGTCAGAATTTTGCATAAACAACATAAAAACATGGATCCATCCTGCTTTGAATAAAGGGTTCAGGTTGGTGGGGATGGTATAACAGCGTGGGGGATATTTCTTGGCACATTTTGGCCCCCTGCCTTTGGCCAATTGGGCACTATTCAAATGCCACAGCCTACTTGAGTATTGTTGCTGACCTTGTCCATCCCTTTATGAGCACTTTGTACCCATCTTCTAATGGATACAACCAGCAGGATAACACGCCATGTCACAAAGCTCACATCATCTCAAAAATGGTTTCTTGAGCATAATAATGAGTTCACTGTACTCAAATGTCCTCCACCGTCACCAGATCTCAATCCAATTAAGCACCTTTGGGATGTGGTGGAACGGGAGAGTCGCATCAAGGATGTGCAGCTGACAAATATGCGGCAACTGCATGATGCAAAAATGTCAATATGATATCAGAGGAATGTTTCCAGGAGGAATCTATGCCACAAAGAATTAAGGCAGTAGTACCAAACCAGTACTAGCAAGATGCAGCTAACGAAGCAGTCGTGAATATAACTTTAATTAGCTTGCTAGGTTAGTGTATTTATCTGCCATATTTAGTTATATTTTTCTGATCAGTGTGGACATAACACAAACTTCCAACCTCCAATTTGTGAATATGTATTAGCAGCTTTTATCTTACATCAGAGGTGGAACCTACTTGAGATATTCCAATAGGGCAGGAATAATGTCAAAATAAGACTTGCTGAATCTCTGTCTGGTTTCAGGCCTTATGCTAATCTTAATAGCGCAAGGTATCCTACATTGCCCTCTACTGGTAGTACATGATAAAACAGGGCTCCATCTTTTACAGCAGATAAAAAGCATATCATGTCAGTAGAAGAAACACTGACTTACTGTACAGTTTTTCAAAGAGTCAATTCCACTGACATACGTTTGTTTCACTTCCAAACATGATTTATAAATTCTTTATAGGGATCTCGTTCCTGAGAATGAGAGGGGGTTGGTAAGAAATTTCATGAATTGTAGTTTGGTGCCACGTAAGTTTCCATCATTCATATGCAATCAGGGAATGGTTTGTTGCCCAGACACATTTTTTGATGGAGTTTCTCACACCAAAATCCCCATTCCTGAATCCCATTGAGGAGTTATTTTCTGCATTGATATGAAAGGTTTATGATCACATCCTCACAACCAGATTACTTTACTTGGTGCAATGGATGACGTATTTGAGGATATCACAGCAGTTTGTTGTAGGGGGTGGCTGTGTCATGCCAAAATATATTTCCCTCATTGCATTGCAAGGGACAATATCAGTTGTGATGTGGACAAAATGTTGTGGCCAGACAGAGAAGAGATTGGATGACCCATGAGGTTGATGAACTTGCAGCAGATTTTCTTTTTTATTGCACATATTGTAGTTCCTGATTATTTTCCTGTTGTACATATTTTTTTTCTGTACAAGCTTTGTTTACGTATTTTCAGATGGCTGTGAAGTGTATACATACAATGATGTTTTAATAAATGTTTTGTTGAAAGTATAGTGTGTGCCATGACTTTTTGACATCAATACTATACATATACTGTAATATTAGCAATTGGACAATATTATATAGTTGGTAACTCTCACTTTTATCTGACAACATCTTTGCATTTTGACTGTTTTGGTCTAAAGCAATGAAAAAGGGTACTTTTGTTTTGATGACAATTCATTTTTCATTGGATTTATTTACATTTGAAACAAGTTAATTATTTTGATTAAGTGATCATCTTTTGCAGGTCACACAGAGCAGTGAATATAATACGCAATGTGAGGAATGTACTTAGAGTTTTGACAATTGTACATTTGTTTCAGTAAATGTGCCAAATTGATTGAGAAAAACTGTATATAGCCAGTACATGTAAACATTCAACATTATTCACAGAATGATACTGTGTGAGATCAAGCAGTTAAAATGATCTATATTGACTATTTACTGTATATATGTACATGTGAACAGTTACACAACATGATGACACTATGAGATGGGTTAGGTGCAGTGGAATTGTGCAATGGAACTGTCCAGAATGACTTTTGGCAGCATAACAAAGGGAGACAAATCTTCTCAATAAAACTGACTACAGTGTAACATGTTGTACAATAGTTCATAGTGTCCATAACAGTAAGAGGACAGTTACACAATAGCAAGTGTGGTGGTTAAGGTGCTAGTGAATTGTCCATAGTGACTATAAATAATCATGTTAGTTAAAGAACTCTATTTAACAGCCTGATGGTCTGTGGAAAGAAGATGTTACGCAGTCTGGCTGTTTTAGACAAGATAATCCTGTACTAGTGTCTAGTGGATCTGAGAGTCTGGAACTGTCCATGGCTCGGGATGGCTACGATCAGCGACGATCTTTGCCTTCCCGTGGCACAAAGTGTTGACACAATCATCTTAATGAATCACCCTCCACAGAGCCATGTGGTCAGACACCTATGAGTTTCCATACGATGCATACTGTCAGTATACTCTGGATTGAGCCCATGTAGCTCACTTTAAGAAGTCTCTGAGACAGAATTCCTTCAGCCTCTTGAGATTGTAGAATGTCCTGTTTAGTGACCAAGTCTAGCTTCTCAGAGATGTGCACCCCAAGGAACATGAAGGGCCCTATCTTGCACCCGGCACAGCGCAAAGCCCGACACAAGTGTTTTTGCTAGTTTAAGACTGAGGCAGTCGTCAAAAACACACCCATGAATTAATGAAGACATAAGTACAACCCTTTTGAACCATGTGGGCAGTGCACTGACCCTTTTTTCCGCCGTCAAACTAGCAAAAGTGGATTTGGACATGCCCAAAGCCACTTGCGCCATGCGCTTAGATCGTTAAAATAGGGCCAGAAGCCTGCAACCCTTTGTACAGCATCTACATTGATGAGGATCGGGCTGTGCATGGGCTTGTTCACTTTGTAGTGACTCATCGTTGTTGGTCATTAAACCTACTACCATTGTGTCATATGCAAACTTGATGAAAGAGTTAGAGCTGTGAGTAGGCTGAGTAGGTAGGATTGTGGGGTCCCCATTTTGAGAATCATTATGGATAATTTGTTGTTGACAAACAACACCAAAAGTCAGGAAGTCCAGGATCCAGTTACAGATGGAGGGGTGTAAGCAACTGAGCCAAAAGGTTTGTGATGAGCAGGGAGGGCACTACGGTGTCGAGGACCAAGCTGTCATCAATAAACAGCATCCTCACATTAATTTTGTCCAGGTGAGAAAAGGCAGTGAGTATTGCTGTGGCGAAGGCATAGTCTGTGGATCAGACAGGTTGGTAAGCAAATCAGAGTGTCGGGTAGGGATGAGACAATTTGATCTTTGCCTAGCTTCTCTGAAGACTCTAAAAGGGCTTATATGTCTCTGAATGCTCTCCACAGCTCATAACTAAGCCCCAAGGTTCCACCATTTTTACCCTCCATGTCATTGTCTTTCCAGGCTGGCAGTCATTGCTTGCTTATGAGCCTGCTGACTCATGAGTATAGAAGGAGGAATGAGGACAGAAAGGATAAGGTAGAGGGTAGAGTGTTAAATATGCTCCAGTTAATTCAAACCAAAGAGCATAGAGGAGTGGAGTCAGGGGGAGATGCAAAACACCAGCCTCCCATCTTATTCCTCAATCGCGTTGCAACAGTGCTTGTAGCCATGACAACCCTGTCCGATGGTCTCATAGCTGCTACAGAGTGCCATCCCTTGAAAGAGCAAAGAGATGTGGTCAATTCTACAGACGCAGGAGCAGATAGAGCCAAAAGGAAAAGTAATTCAAAGAATGAAACTTTATAGCTCCTGTAAATATGCAGTCACAAAACAGGCAGTGTAATGTAGAATGTACAGAATCATTCCACTTATCAACGGTGGAGAGCTTTTGTTATGTATATGGAATGTGCTTTCAAAAAACCTTTAAAGGTAAACTATGTAGTGTTTTAAGTATTTTCATTCATAAATATGTCCTCATTGGTGTAAAATTACCTCTGCCAATGATCTGACTTTCTCATCTGAATTTACATTGGATGGGCAAGTCCAAGGAGGCGCCCATGTTGTTCCGCCATTTTGAAAAACTTTAATCGCAGAGAGGGACGTAAAGCACTAGCCTACCTGTCTAGCTTATCCCCAATGCATTTTCGTTCAGAGCCAGTCTCGTGACTGAAACCAGCTGAAACAGAGAAGGAGATCAGTGAGAGGCACTTGTCACTGCCCCGGCAAATTTGAAAGCCTGCACTTCGCTTTAGTTCATAATGGAGGATCCACAGTAGAAGCCCCACAGGAGAAGGAATCCTCAGCGCCAAAAAAGTGAATGAAAAAGGCAACGTGACCAGCTAAATTAAAAAAACGACGGTAAACATCGGGGTAGCCTTTCCCAGGTGGAAAGAGCTAATGAAGGAGAAAGGCTTTCTTCTCGACAGGTGAGTCAATTTTATGGTCTAAATTACCAACTTGTTTTTCATTGCTTGGTTGTGTAATTTATTATAAAGGCAGCATAACAGTAGAAAATGTATATAAGCTAAACAGCCTCGTTGGTGAATAGCAGCATAGGCTATATTTGATGGAATAAGGGTTGCATTTCATGCCCACTAGCTACCTCCATCAGTAGCCTACTTTTCATGATGGTCTAACGCCTGCCATCAAGTTGTAATATTATTATTGTCTCAAGGGACATTTCTATTTTCCTTATTCATGCTAAGATGGCTCCTGAACGCAAACGCAGGTGTGTTGAAGACAATCATCACCCGCAAATGGGGGATGGGTTGGCTATTAATAGTAAAGTGTAAAGTGGAGAAGGTGCTAAAAACAAGGTTTTTTTATTTTTTTATTTAACCTTTATTTAACCAGGTGGGCACGGTGAGAACAATTTCTCATTTAAAACGGCGACCTGGCCAAGATAAGGCAAAAAGGTTGTAATTTGTGTTGTAGCCTAGACGTTCGATCAGAATCCATTTTGATAGAGCCTATGACGGATCTTGCATTGCTTGCACACCAAAGTCTACTTCAAGTTTTATGTTACCTGACATTTACTGTTATTTATCATATATACTGTGAATGCACAATAAATATGAACATGGCAACATAATTAACTATCTTGCTCGAGGAGTAATTACTTATACATGCTCACACTAATGCAGTTTGTTTGAAATAACGGACCTCATTACCCGAAAGAAGCGCTATTAGAAGACATGTTGTCATAATTTCTTGGTACCTAACGAAAACAGTAGTTGCCACACGCATTTGTAAAAACGAGGCGCTAGAGAGCACTATTTGTTTGAATGCAAAATACAATTTCACCAGACGGGAGAAATTCATACACAGTGTACTGTACCTTTAAATACATACTTGGCAAAAATTTTGAATATTTCTCAATTGACAGATACAGTACTGTCTGTTGTGTCAATAAAATTGCAAACAAGAAAAAAATGTAAACTGCTGGATTTTCAAAGGGCTTTTATAAAATCCCATTAAACTGAGAAAAACTTTGGTCAATAAAGAACTTTTACCAGTCAATAATTTAACAATGCGATTTATTAATTGTATCAACAAATGTTTTTTCAACTTTTTGACTGCCATTTACACCAATTTACCAGCACATTAGACACACGTCTTCAAACAGATCATTGAACAAATCCTACGTGTGTTGCACCTACAGCACAGTAGGCCAGTCACAATTATTACATAATCGCTGGATAATTTGAGTAGACTGCAATAATTTGTCAATGGCACTAGATTCCACAATCATACAGACGTGGACAAAAGTATTACCCTTGCATTTTATTCAGATAATGTTTCAACACTGAAGCTCCTCGAGCAAACTGACACATGCATTATAGTACATCACCATAATCAAGCACTGACATAAAAATGCAAATTTTCTATACATTCCTATTAGACTTGTTTAAAATGTGTTCTAAATTGATTACTGTATTATTGCTCTAAGGTGATACTTGACTTTCAATAATGAACGGGCATGTGTGAAGTGTTCAACCAATGATCAACCAGATCCCTAAAATAGCTCAAAGGTGCATTTCATGTATCCTCAAGCATTTATAGACAGAAATCAACACAATGGAACAACAGCAAGACAATGAACAGGGTCAAGAGCCAGGAAGATGAAGAGGAGTAATGCTACGCGGTGGAACGGTAGGGAGGCAAAATAGAGGAAAAGTTAGAAGAGGCTAACCACATAGACACGTTCCTGATGAAATAAGGGACACAATTGTGGACCATCTAGTTAATCATGGCCTTACAATGGGTAAGGCTGGTCGAAGGGTGCAGCCAAATTTTGGGAGAACAACTGTGTCCTCAATCATTCAAATGCTTCATAGACAGAACAGGTATTATTAAAAGTGTCGCTCTGGTTTGCTAGACTTCACCAGAAGAGGACTGGCCACCCCTTTGTGTCTGGCCCCTCTAGGTTTCTTCCTACTCTAGGTTCCACCTACTAGGGCTGGGCGATATGGCTAAAAAATGATATCACTCAATATAAAATAGATATTCTTTCAATACGATATGCCTGACTATATATTGAAAAATATATAGGTCCTGCTGTGACTTGATTAAATTAAGTCTGCTGTATAAACAAATAAAAACAATACATACAAAAAAATTTTTTTTTGAAAAAATTGACCTGGTTATATTTCTGTTTAGAAGTTTCAGGTAAAATTGAACTACAAGCTATATGAAATACTTCTCATTTGTTGGATGTTTTTGTTTCAGAACAAAACCAGCTGTTATCCCGATATGTCGATATGGGATATTCTTATAAAATTAAATATTGAAATATCACCTAGCCCTACCACCTACTAGGGAGTTATTCCTAGCCACTGTGCATCACATGTTGTTGTTAACTCTGAGGTTTTCGGACGGGTATCTGTCAAAGCACTTTGTGACGACTGTTGGTGTAAAAGAGCTTTATATAATAAATTTGATTGACTGATTGTCTAAGCACCTTTCCCAAAATGGTGGCGGAGGGGCAAAATGAGCCAGAGCATTGTGGGCAAGTACAACCAGTTTTGTCCTGTTTCTATGCTAAAAATGTTGCTATTATGCCAAACATGCAGTTGAATCTACATATAGCATAAAACAAATAACCTGTGGATGTTCCTCAACATAAAGGTTTCGCTCGACCATGTCAATGTCTTAATCCTAAAGACTTGGCAAACCATCTTCAGGTTTTAGAAATGTAGACACATTGGTTTTAATATTTATTTCATGAACATCAATAATATCAGCAGAATGGGAGATTATCATTAATCATTACATTTTTAGTTATACTTTAAAAACGGGTTAATACAATAGTTAGTAGACCTGTCTTTCTGTACGGCTCAATTTACCCTGTCAGCTGGACCAACTTACCCTGTCAGCTGGATCAACTTACCCCTAACATGTGGCAAGATGAGCCACAAAACCACTTTTATTTGGGACCCCATATTTGTTGTGTATTTTCACATCCTGAAATTGTGGTGTATGCATTTTTTATTCCTCTATCATATTTCCTTGGATATAGGTTGTACCCCACTTTCCCCTTTTTAAAAAAACATACAGATCCAATTTGACTTGGAAAGAGTGAAATGCAGCCCTAGTTCATACTTGGCTATTGACATGGATGGATAAATATTATATCGTTACCACCCGGACAGTGGAAATTATCCTGATAAAAATGTTAGTTCATATGGCTCACCCCTGTGGGCTACATTTGTTATGTTTCACTAAGATGTAGCTTGCTTCATGTTATACCACAAAGCTGCAGCCAATGATGTTTACAATACAGGCACATTACTATTTTACACTTATACATTTTACACTCATTTGTAGCTAATATGTTAAGATTGTATTGCAAGACAAATAATTAGTTATTGCTGCCAGTAATAACTTCCATGGTAAGCCACATTTTAGCAGCTCCTCTGGTAGAGTCATGTAGTGATATCACCTTCCCTAGGATACAGTATCTCTACCTTACACAGAGGGAATGCTAATGTTTGGTATTGGGATTTAGCCACTGTCAGTGAGTCATTCCTGTCACCTATTTGGAAGTCCTGCCAAATTCATTCCTTTGACCACTTGGGACTCACTGCTAAATAATCGCATTTTCATCTATGGTTTCCCCATATTTTCTCCTTCCAGGCCCCTCCCCTTCCTTCCATAGTGGAGAGTGCGTCTGTGTTTAACATGGGTATTTTCCTGAACAGACACACACCTTTCCTTCCTGCATGGGACAACATTCTTGCAGGTCCTTTGTTAGAAGCTTGAAAACAGAAAGAATGGGGTTTCTTTCAATAAAAACAGGACAAGGCAAAAAACAATAGCCTATTCCACACAGCTAGTGCTTGCATTCACTAGCAGAGTTCTTTGGGTTTCAATCTGTACAGGTGCTAAACATAGTTTCCTATAATTTTTGACCTATGGAAACACCTTTTCTTAGTTAAATGGGTGTGGGATGGTTATAACATTGAGAAAACTAGGGACAACATTCTTCCACTGTATTTTCTTTCCTTACTTAAATGGGTGTGGGTCGGTTATGACAATGAAAAAAATTGGAACAACATTTTCCACTGTAATTGTTTGTCAAACTGAGACAAATAAATAGTTTTACTGTACATACAGCTGTGTTTCATTATACCAACTTTTAAAATGTGCTGTGCCGACTGGCTGAGATTACCCATTTTTGTGAGCGAAAGTGTGAAACAGGATGATCTCTCCAAAACCAATCTGCTCTTATTTTGAGAGCAAACCTTCCTCTCCCTATGCTTATATGCTACACCTACTATACAATCAAAATGAATTATCTCTGTTTCTTATATTATTCAAATTAAATATATTAATATTCACGCTCACAACCACGCATGGGCTCGGTCAACATATAACAACAACATAACAACATATCAATGCAATCACAATTTACAAATTCTGATTACTTTTGTAGAGCACATGTTCAGAAAATAAGATATATAACGAAATATTTACCCTTTTTGCTTTTTATGTACTTTTTCTATCATTGCAAGTGTATATAAGGGAAATCATATGTGAAATCCTTAAGGAAACGCTTCAATTCAGGTTAAGAAAGGAACTAGTCTCACGTGGCCAGACCTTGGATAACAACACAGGGTCCGGTAAGAATGCTAATTCTTTTTTGCAACTTCTGAAGTAGAGAAAAAAAAAGTTCCAGTGAGTTCTCTTCAGACAAAGCACTTTTACAACAAATCATGAGTTTGTGTAGAAGGGGGAGTAAACTTCGGCAGGAATTGCACTCAGCGTTTACAAAGCAGTAGCAGAAAGGCAGTGACATCCAGTCCCTTTCATTGTTAAATTTCCGGTCCCTCCCCTGTTCTCAAAATTTCACGCAAAGTTGTCCAGACGTCTACATATTTTTGTCCCGCAAAGTGAAACTGTAATTTGTTATACTGTATATTTAATTGAATGAAACAGTCATGGACATTTTATTTTTAACTACAGCTCAGCCATTACAGAATCACCAACCAAAATACAATGCAACGAGTTGGATCAGATGCCGTTAGAGTCATAGTGGTGGCTTTCGGAAAACTAGCAGATGATCTCCGCATAGCTCTATGGTGTCTTACAATGTCCGCATCCTCCACTACAGAGAAGCAGCCGGCTGTGCCTCACCTAGCTACAGCTCCCAGATACACCATCATGCCTGGCACAGTGAGTACTCCCTGCCTGTCTCTCCCTAAGATGTACAAAGGGACCCCAGCAAACTGTGTGACGTTCTTTAACGAGATGGAAATCTACAGGCTGGGAGAGACAAGGTGTGGAAGCTCATCCAACTGCTCACCGGCCAGTCACTGCAAACCATGGCTGCCATCTGGGAGAAGGGTTGACCGGAGGTGGAAAGCAATAAACTGTTTTCAGCCAAGCACAAGGGACGGGCTCAGCCGATAGGAAGGCACGGTTCCACCTTTCAAACAGGTGGTCATAATGTTTTGGTGGTTTGATGGGTGGGTGGTTGCTATATCTCTCTCTCATATTCACCACCCCCATGTTTGGACAGGGGGTTAAGATGCCTACTCACCTCCAGTCTGGTCAGCTACTTCTCTGAACACTGACCACCACCATCAACACCCTCATGTCCAGCCTGCACAGGTCCATGTCCAGCCTGCACAGGTACACGTCCAACCAGTGCCGGCACTGACCAAGCAGCCACTGCCTAGTCTGCCACTACCGAAGTCACCACTGCCCAGTCTTCTGATGCCTGGAGCCACCACTACCCAGACCGCCGCCATAACAGTCAGCGCTGACCGGTATTGCATGGGACCTGCCCCAGGGGGTCTCGTCTGCACCGGAGCTGCTCCAGGGGAGCTGTCTGCACCACACCTGCCCCTTGATGTCCCTCCTAAACCACACTTGCCCCAGGGGGCCCCATCTGCATTGGACCGAACCCAGGGTGTCCCGTCTGTACCAGACCTTTTCTCGGTGGCCCCACTGTTCCTTCATCACCTCCAAAGGCCACAGCACCCTTCTGAACGGCCCCCCCCCCGAAAAAGGGGCGCCACGGGTATTGTTACCACACTACACCCCTGTGGTACTCCAGAAGGGTGCCGTGGCCTCTGGAGGTGATGGAGGTGATGAAGGAGGTGGCAGAGTGAGCTGGTCACGTGGAGAAGGAGGATTAGAGTACACCTAGTCCTGATTAATTCCAGACGGGGGGAGCAGTGCCACTTCCGGGGCGGCAGGCAGCTGTCCCTCCAGCCATGGTGACCAACCACAGTCACCATGGGCCAGAAGCTGGGCACGAAACCACGGGGCGGGGTGGTGTATCATAGACCACAAGACAGTCTGCAATACCTTACAATATTTTGCATAGTTCACAACAATCCTGACTACTCAGAAGCCATTCACAACTTATTTTTATAACTTTTTATAATAACTGTTTTCCACAGAATCTGTTACAGCGCTGTGGTGTACTGGGTAAGCGCTTCGCCTAATGCAAACGATCTCAAGTTCGAATACCTAGTTTTGGACAAAGACAAAATTTCCCAACAGTGATGATCCTTCTGTATAAAAACATGGGCACAGCTAATTTATATTTTAACATATACGCCAACACATTTGTAGAAAGGGAATTTGCAGTATCAATATCTGTTTGGGAATCCCGGGTGGCCTGAGTGGTGAACAGGCTCCAATCTATACGTTGGAACTGGTGCTGTAGTGTACGTCCACCCCCTCTGGCTACACTTGTTCTTACTGATGGTTTGACATGTTTGATGAGATGAGTGTATCTAGGGAGTAGGAACAACAAGAGGTGATCAGACTGTCGAGGGGGGTGGTATTGTAAACATCAGACTTCTTGAATGAAGCTAGTAGTATGACATTGTGGTCTGATTTTCTGAGGGGGATGTGGAAGTGCCCTGTACGTGTCCTTAAATGGCATAAAACAATAATCCAGTGTTTTCTCTGTGGGTGGGGACAGTTGATGTGTTGAAAGTAGTTTGGTAAACTTTCTTACACTCACATTTGTTAAAGTCCCCAGCCACTGCAATCATCAGGGTAAATGATTTCAAGTTTGTTTTCAATGATTAGAGTAATTCCTTAAACAATGAGATACTTTCAGCATCAAAAGATGTATGACCCCTGTAAACTCTCTCTGTAGATCAATCAGAATGTGATGATGGCCTCTTTTTGAGTCATGAATGCAGACATGTTTAGTCTAAAAATAACACTTTAAGTTCATTCCCTGGCAAAGCTGGGTGGGGATAAGGCTTAGGAGGGTGTAAACAATCTTGAATGGGCATGAACAAAGGAGACATGTTGGGGTGAGTTTTTTGATTGAAGGGCCATTTCTAAGTACTGCAATTCCACGTGGGTCAACCCTTTACCATCATAGCATTTCAAATGTTCTGTCTCTTTCAGTGAATGATATACCATTGAAAGCTCTAAATCTGAACTTTGATTAAAAAAAACATTTACTTTGGTGATGAGTACAGGACGTGGATCACATATAGAATCCAAATCCAAAATTTACTAAAATAACTAAAAACTGGAATGGAGTTTTTCTACAGGACAAAATCTCAGACAAAATCTTTGACTATTGTCACTGACATAACCAGGAACATGTGTAGAAGTATATTGTGCAATGGTTTAGCCCTAAAATATATAATAAATATCTGAAATACCTGTTATATCTGATTAAAAGTTCCAGCCTATAATGTTATAAATTATGTGTACTTTATGAAGAATTGTTTTTCCAAAGAACCGTTGCTAAATTTCTACAAAGGTTTTTTAAGCTTGTTTTCATTTAATGTGTGGGAGTGTTTGAAAGTCTTGTTTGGTTTTTGGTTTGTGGAAGCGTAAAGTAACAAAAGCATCCATTTTATTTTGGGTTAGTGAAAGCTTTAACACCAATATCTGACCTCAAATACATAGACAAACAATGCCCTTCTTTTAATGAAAAACACTAATAAATAGAATTTGACCTTTTGTGGGTTAATATTGGAAAAGGGGGAGACAAGCAGACCTAATAGATAACTGTGACAAATGTCAAATTATGGATAGGTACAGCCCACCGACACATTATCAAGCCAGCCACTAACAGAGCCACAATCAGAATTAATTTGAGCTATCATAGGAAATAAAAATGTGAAGAACTTTTTCTTAAACTTTTTTTATTTACAGGAAAGTAGGAAGCAAAGGGAGACAGGTATGTAGCCTATAGTGAATAGTGGAAGGGCACTTTAATCCGAATCGGGACAGCGACACCCACTCCGGGACAGAACTCTGGATTTTCCCAGTGATGATTTACCCAACCGTAGTTCCTCCAAAAAGGGAGTATGAGAACTAAACACACTGTATAGCTAACACTATAGGTCACATTACTGGCGGGGCCACAACTGATTGACATTCATTTGGCAGTGCTGGCTAAGAATATTTGGTTATGTAAGTTAGTCTACGTAAATTAGTCTAACCTTGGGAACTGTTTTGAGCCAGATAAAGCATCAAGTACAAGAACACCTTTAATACATACATAAGTGTTTGTGTGATATTGAAAAATGACATATATGGACTTTGTGATCTAAATTGTGTCCTGTGTGTGTATCCACATAACTTTTTACACTCACTGAAACCATCATAATCATTTTAATGGTGAAATACAAAATATTTACTTAACATTCTATGAAAGCTTTGTAAAAAGCCTTATTCATTTCCATGAAACAATTGTATAATACCATATATTCCCTATATTCTACTGGATACATAATACATTGGTGGGTAGTGTTTATGATAGCACTCGGTAACATGCAGAGGTGGGAATTTACTTGCGTACAAGAGTACTTGAGTCCTTTTCTGAGTAACTCTGAGTTCACATGTTTTTGGAAGCCCCTACTTTAAGACCAAAACCAGGTAAAGGGAGTTGGTATTTAAACAGTGACCTAGAAAACAAGTAGAATGACTAAAGAAAATATAAATTATGGTCACCGGTAAGATGTGAACTCCCTTTACCTGATAATTTTTTGTACTCAAGTAAATTCCCACCTCTGGTAACATTCAGTAATATAGGCGACAGTAAACGTATCCCAAAACAGAAACACTGCCCCCCCAGGTCCATCAGTGTGATTTTGTAAATGCCAATCTCTGTGACAAAACATATCAGTAAGGTTTAGTCAAAATTGTGCCAGTAATGCCGGAGATTTCACATGGCTTATGAGTCAGACCTATTAATAACTATTTCAATCATTGATGTTGATTCTTGGCAGTGTTTGTAACATACAGACAGGTGACAGATTAAATGAAATACCAAATTCTGTTGCTCAGTAAAGTGTTGGGCCACCACGTGCCACCAGAAAAACTTCAATGCAACTTGGCATGGAGTCTACGAGTTTCAACTGGAGGGATGAAAAACCATTCTTCTAGAAGATATTCCCACATTTGTTTTTTTGATGATGGGGGGTGAAATCCACTGTCTAAATCCTTACTCCAAAATCTCCCATAGGTTTAAATTAGGTTGGGATCTGGTAACTGTGAAAACCACAGCATGTAATTTACACAATTTTCACACACATTAATCCATTCAGTGTCTCCTCGAAGCCCTGTGGATGGGGCATTGTCATCCTAGAATATACCACTCCCATCAGGATATAAATGTTTCACCATGGGATTAAGGTGATCACTCAGAATAACTTGGTGATGATCTGCAGTGACTCTTCCATCCGACGGGACAGGTGGACCCAAATATTCCAGAAAAATATCCCCACAGCATCTGCATTTTGTAATTTACCTCCACTCAATTCAGCTTTTTTCCTTTAATTGTTTCCCTCTCTGTATCTTTTTATTACTTTATTTGTACTTTTGTACTTCAAAATGACTGAATTGCCCTTTCTAGTAGCTGAGTTTCTCTTGGCTCATGAACTGGATTTAGACTGAAGACCCAACTAGTTGAAAAAAGTTGCAATTCTCCTTTAACGTTGTAGGATAAAAGACTATTTGTCTGGTTAGATATTACCAGTTAGGGAAACATTCCATAGCATATCAGTGCTGGCTGTTTCAGTGGGAATGTCAGGGAGGGCACGGTATCCCCCTCCAAGGACAAATAACCACAAGAGATATCCCCTCGATTTACTCTGTCAATATTATTATTATAATACTTTCCCATTCCTTTGAAATGATGGCTGTGTGTGTGTGTGTGTGCGTGTGCGTGTGCGTGTGTGTGTGTGTGTGTGTGTGTGTCTGGAACCAACAACAAAATACTATAATAGAACAGTCCGTTAATGTTTCCTCCCTATTCAAAACATAATAGGCAGTCGCCATTTGTTTTTCTATTTGGCTTTTTCTGTATGTTTTTTCTATAAGGAAACACAAGGCCTCCATAAAGGATGTGTATGCAAATAATCACTTTTTTTTAAACTGTATGGAAATGAAATGTCATGAAATTAAGCATAAAACGGCTGTCTGTTAATTAGTTGCATAACATTCCCCCAAGCTGTCAATCGTGGTGCACCCTACATCCAACTGAAGAAATGAAAACTAATTCGCTATCAATGTTGCAATAGTTCTAAAATCAATTAAAAATGCTGTCATTATAAAGGAACCATATAGTAGCATTCCACAAAAACAGGGGAATGTATTGTATTCCACAATTGTTCTTTATTTTAATAAGTAACGCAGGTCGTAAGCACGCCTGGAACTAAGTTGCTACCATTAGGAGTTGTCTGATATTTAATTAACTAGCACAGCCATTCTGACCTAGTATTTAGTGGGAAAATATGTAAATTTTACCACTCCCAAACCCACCAACCAAGAAAAGCCCAATACATTACAGGAAGTTCCCCACATGTGTAACATGGAACAATGCCCTGACCGTAACAACACAACACTGGTCTCAACACACAACAGTACGACAGGGTTGCTACAATATGGTTGTGTTGTACAATGCATTTGTGTTTGCTGTGAAGTTACAAAAACCTGCTTTGAAATTTCATAAAATGTTGCAAAGTTTCAATATTCGGCAAAATATTTCAAAGAACTTCAATATTTCCTAAACTGCTGTTAAAAATGTAAACACCTGCAATGTTTCAGAAACTACTGCGAAGTTTCATAAAATGCCAAAGAGCCTTTGTGTTGTCTGCAGCGTTGAAAGTATGCTCAGAAAGTATGCAGAAAGTATGCAGAAAGTATGCAGAAAGTATGCAGAAAGTATGCAGAAAGTATGCTCAGAAAGTATGCAGAAAGTATGCAGAAAGTATGCAGAAAGTATGCAGAATGTATGCTCAGAAAGTATGCAGAAAGTATGCAGAAAGTATGCAGAAAGTATGCTCAGAAAGTATGCAAAAAGTATGCAGAAAGTATGCAGAAAGTATGCTCAGAAAGTATGCTCAGAAAGTATGCAGAAAGTATGCAGAAAGTATGCAGAAAGTATGCAGAAAGTATGCAGAAAGTATGCTCAGAAAGTATGCAAAGATATTATGGGTTAAATTATTCACAACCTATTTATTTCAATACAACAATCTTTCGAAAATCATCTGATTTTGATCAAGAATGCAGCATTGCAACCATTAACCTTCAACTATTCCTTTACGTGTCCATCCCTGTCGGTCAGCTTCGAGTTGCTACCACTCCCATAGGAATGCCAAATCTAAGACGGGATCTCATTTTATCCTCCTTTGTATCTCCTAGAGACAAATTAGCTCTGTTAAACACCAACATGAGAATAACAGGATTATCTCTTATATTTCATATTTGCTCAGCAGAAACAACCACATACAATCTAATTTTTCATCCAAGAATCAAAAAGGGAATCCCTAGTTAATCTCAAATATGTCTTATTTAACTCCCTTTTTTACATCTCTAATCAGATGACAATGAGAATAAAGCTAATGTAGGGCTCCAATAAACGTAATAATGACTGTATTAGATCTCAACTTCTCAAATTTGAGTCTCAATCTAAGCTTGTTACTCTCAGGAAAATCTCAAGAATGGATTCTCTGAGAGGTGTGCATAGCACAGTGGGCTAAGTCGTTGCATTGCAGGACAGTCTACATCATGATATTCAGTGGTTCGAGCCTGACTCTGGGTTCTCTGATTTTGCCCGGACCCCCAAAACGAGACAGTGCAAATTGGCAGTGCTGCCTGGGATTTGGGATAGATAAGTTGAATTATCTACCTTGCCTTGTTGCTCTCCAGCAACTCCTTGTGTGCAGATCGGGCGCCTGTAATTTAAATCATATAACTACACTCACCTAAAGGATTATTAGGAACACCATACTAATACTGTGTTTGACCCCCTTTCGCCTTCAGAACTGCCTCAAGGTTGTGCGTGTTGTGGCTTCACAAATGCTTTGCTGCATACCTTGGTTGTAACAAGTGGTTATTTAATTCAAAGTTGCCCTTCTATCAGCTTGAAGCAGTCGGCCCATTCTCCTCTGACCTCAAGCATCAACAGGGCATTTTCGCCCACAGGACTGCCGCATACTGGATGTTTTTCTCTTTTCACACCATTCTTTGTAAACCCTAGAAATGGTTGTGCGTGAAAATCCCAGTAACTAAGCAGATTGTGAAATACTCAGACCGGCTTGTCTGGCATCAACAACCATGCCACGCTCAAAATTGCTTAGATCACCTTTCTTTCCCATTCTGAAATTCAGTTTGGAGTTCAGGAGATTGTCTTGACCAGGACCACACCCCTAAATGCATTGAAGCAACTGCCATGTGATTGGTTGAGTAGATAATTGCATTAATGAGAAAATGAATGGGTGTTCCTAATAATCCTTTAGGTGAGTGTATAGTTGGTGAGCATAATTATCCCATGCATGAGCTGACTAAAGGCTTCCATCTTGAATGAGCAGTGGGAAAAGAATCGGCCGGCTCAGCAACATGTGGTTGGATGAACCATGTATGCGGCCCTCACCATCCCGCATCTGTCCAAGAAGTTGAGGAGCTGCCGATAAGGCAGGGTTAGGGGGAATTGGACAAGACCAATTGCACAGCAAAATATGCAGTGTTAATTTAAGTCAGAGGGTGTTAATATTAGCACTTCTAAGTGTTTATAAAGTTCTCATGGAATCCGGGTTCAACGAAAACTTTCGGTAGTGTAAATATTTTAACTTGTTAATAGTGTAAAATCTGACACTCACAGTGTTGTTTTGTGGAGCGTTAATTTCTCATTTCCAGCGCAAGTAAATGTGGCAGATACCAACCATGAGTGTTTTTACAGCTCCTGTACCACAATGACTCTCAGTGTAAGATTTTTATTTTTTATACAAATTGAAATCCAACTGAAAGGATATCTAACAGTTGTAATATTTTATCATAGTTCACCGAAACATGTTTCTGAAAACATTTTCAGTGAGAAATAGAAATAGGCCATACAGTTGTTGAATCTGTCTTCATTTCAGATCGACAAAGGTCAGTTTAAAAGATTTTGTCCGATTTTGAGAGGCAACAAGCTGACCGCTCCTCAACGGTGGAGTGTGGAGTGCTGCAGGTCTCGTGTATTTTTGTAAGTTGGCAGTTTGATAAATGCAAGTTATTTCAATTGTTATTCTGTAATATTTTTATATTCATGTGCAAAAAATGCACTTAAGTTCCTGTAAATGAAAATACACACTATTTCTTTGCCAAATAAATGAAAACCTTGTTGAAATCGTCAACATCTTCCCTCTTGCTGCATCAAAATCTCACCTAGCTTTCCTTAGAGATGGTCCCAATAATGTGCTTAAAGTCAATTCAAATTCCGTTTGTGCATGATTATGCTATAACTATTTTTTAACACGTTATCCTAAATTGTGGATAATTAAGCTATATATCATATGCTGAAGTATATTTCTGGAGGGTTAAGATTAAAAGAAAAAATAACAACAAGAACAGTACAGAACCGAAAACTGTGGCCCTAAAACCGTGATTTGAACCGAACCGTGGGTTTTGTGAACCTACAATTAACACTGTTTTTAACCCCAAAACCAGGGTCTATTGTGTTGATTTAACATTCACAAGTGTTCAGTTAACACTGCAATAGTTTACCCTGGAAAATAAACACTGGGCTATTTGTTGTATGGGAGGAGATGTAATGGTGGGAATTAAAACAATGGATTCTCTTTTTTATCTCCTCGCTGATTGTAAGGATTTTTTAGGAGAAAAGATTCAGATACAAGTTATCATTTAATTATACAAAACTGAGATCACCTATATTTCTACAAGTGTAAGAAGAGTTAATAAATGTTTTCTCCGGGCTGTTCCTCTTTTCCAATGAAATTTGTGAGGTTCAGCATTGCTTGACACATTCGTTTTGCTGTTTTCGCACCTGATGCACCTGCAATTCGGGGATTGACTATTTGGCCTCTTCGGAACACTGTTAGTTTCGTCATGTTGCATTGAAAAGTCCAGCATCCAAGTGTAATCTGTAAGTCCTCTTTTATAGCTGACAAATAAATATTTTGTGAAAAATGCTTTAAATGCTACTCCTATCGTACTGTGATGAACCAGTTTGGAGGCGGGTTGGAGACATGTGGGGGTGTATCCCTGGGAGACGCTAATGGACTAATTGAAGACACCTGCACCTGTTTGGCAACTGGGGAAGTAGGGATAAAAGGGTGGAGCGGAGACGGCTAGAGGGAGAACGGGAAGCGGAGCGCTACAGTCGGAACTGTGTTGAATGCAGGAAAGCAGACC
>JACXGM010011021.1:0-25583 GCA_016801145.1 Umbra pygmaea | reverse complement strand
TTAAATAAATCATTCATAATTTTGCCATTCATTTGAGTTGTTTTGAAACTAGTGGTGGCGCATAACTTGATGTTTTCTTCTTTGACTTTGAACAATTTGCAGAGCAAAGAAGAGAGAACAATTGGACGACTGTTTAAAAGAGTATGAGGCAGTAATAGTCTACTGAATCTAATTTCACTCTCCTGCTG
Organism: Umbra pygmaea; assembly: GCA_016801145.1. Taxonomy (NCBI): domain Eukaryota; kingdom Metazoa; phylum Chordata; class Actinopteri; order Esociformes; family Umbridae; genus Umbra; species Umbra pygmaea. The sequence continues at coordinate 25,395 of JACXGM010011021.1, read as the reverse complement.
GGGGCCTTGGGGCTATATTCTCCACTGATAGACGGAAACAGTTGGGTGCCAAAATGACAGGACACTTCTCCTCACTGATTTCACTCTTCACAATGGTGCAAAAAGCAGTGCTGTTTTGTGTCCGTGCAGATATGGCTTTGAAATGACCTGGCAATCCCATTTCACCTAAAGTGAATCTTAAAAGTGAAGATGATATAAAGATACCTGTTTAGATATTCAATGTTTGCGAGAAGCGAGATAATGAGAAGGAGGTATGTAGAGTGTGAGAAGTGAGGGGAGGCAGGTCGTCATTTTATCGGTGTTGTGGGACGATATCTGGGAGGTCATTGAAGCATGCAGCAGCATCACTGATAACAACACTAGCTTCTAGCTCTGAGGCTTTCATCTAACCACCTTCCTACTATTAACAACCAAAAGTCTGATGTACCATCCATGTCTTTTATACTTTTAAAAACCTTTCACTTACAAAGTCATTTTACAATGTTTGACACTCTCCAAAACCTGTTACTAGGTGTACTATTTGGGACCATTGATAGTGTCATTTTATTGTACCATCTGCAGGGCCAGATTGCTTTCATTGTTGTATGCACGGTTTCATTAAGCCAGAGATGGATTGCTGGTACAGGGGCGGGGACGGGGTTGTGGCTGAGAGCGATGTTACACTGTACCAAACTCTGACAGCAGACGTGGCTGAGACGGCGCAGTCCTAATAGATCTACTGACAAGAGTTCTCTCTCCCTGAAATGTATCTTCATTTTTAATTGTTTTTTCATGCCCCTGACATCAGATGAATAACCGTCATTTTAATTATATTTTTGGCCAGAGGAACACGTTAAAAAAAGAGCAAAAGCCAAAACGAGAGAAGCATAATGATATCCCCGGTCGTGTTTAAATATAGCAGAGTGCTACTAATGGTGTTGACCTTCAGGGAGGAGAACAGGTGGGTTCCATCTGTCAACCTCAGGTAGGTGTGGTGGGTGTTGGTGGTGGTGGCAGCACTGCGGGATGATGGGAAGTGAATCAACCTGGGGAGACGCTCACAACTACGTTGATGGCGTCTGATTCTTCTGACACATCTGATTTAGTGGAAGGGCCTGGAGACCTGCCTCTGTTGTTCATCCAAAAGTAGTCAGGGATGGGCATCTGCAACATATAGCCTCATAACACACCAGTCTGGGTTTTGGCCAAGTTCTCCGTCTTATCCTCTGAAATGTATGGGATGACAATGAAAGACTGCAGTTGGCTAAAGCACATTCTAGAACTTAGACTTTAAAAACACTTGAGTGATCAGTTTAGTGTAGTACTGGTACTATATATAGTACTGTATTTTCACTATGATCTCTAGAAAGAGGCCAACAATAGTAAACTAAGTTACTTGGCGGTGGCTGTCCAGTTGAATGGCTGCACATTATGTTGTTAAATCAATTTGTGTCTTGAATCCTGCAGTAATGTTGCCTGTCCCTGTTCAGTGCTTATTGGAAAATGAGATGGATGATTGTAAGGTGCTTCTTTGGGTCCTTTCACTTTGGGGTTGTTATATTCTGGTGCTCTATCTGTCTCTTGCATTCCCTACATGTGGACTGACTCGTCCTTAGTTACTGCCCAGTTTCAATATGCCTACTCAGGACAATGCATGAAATCGGGAAATGCTGACAGCTCTTGTGCTATTTACAGGCCCAGGCAAAAGGCACTGAAAAGAGTTTAAGGGTAAGGTTGTGTTTCACTACTATACACCTCTTAGGCAGTAGACTGTAGTATCCCTCATTAGACTTGACTTCCATATCATTAACAGGTGTTTGCTGCAATCTGTAGCTCTGTTGTACAATGAGCATATTTCATTGTTTTCAAAAAGGAGACCCTAAAAAAAAAATGTGGTAACACTTTATTTTGAGAGTCCAAAAAGTGTATCTGTAGATGCTCTACAGATTATCTGCAGACTATCAACAACATTTTAACAAACTATCTACTAACCCTAATCCTAACCTTAACCCTTCCCCTAATGTTAATCCTAACCTTAACCATTATCCTAAAACATACTCTAAATTTACCCCTACCCTTAAACTACATAATTAGTTGCTCATCAACAGATAGTTTATTGTTAGTTTGTTGATAGTCATATTATCAACAAATTATCTGTAGAGCACCTACAGATGGAATTTCGGAATCTCCAAAAAGTAACAGTAAAGTGTAACCAAATCTGTTTTATAGCTTGTATCCACATTCTAATTTAATCAACAAACGTAGGTGCAGTGCTCTACAATGCAGAAAAATAGGTTTATGGAATGCTGTGTGAGTGTTATTGTCTTTACATCTTATCAATAATTGGTAATAAAATCTGAACAACATTATAGTGATTGTATAGAAAACTGTCTGGACAGGCATGTATCAATATTGAATGATGTGTGATTTTTATTTCTCATCATACTGGTATCTATAATCATATCTCATTATCTGAGTTTATACTCATTGTTGAACTTGTGATTGGAAAAAAGAACATGCATTTTGAATGCTGATAAATCCTTTATACCTCATCTGTGTGTTATTGAACCACCTTAAGAGCTTCAGTGCGAATGTGATATTCCATCACTTACATTGTTTATAGTTGAAAATGATCCCAACTGCTCAATTGACAGATTCACACTTTTTATTACCTTGATTTTAACAACGTTATTAAATAATGCAATACTATCTGGCTTTAAACATTTGCAGTTTTACATTTAAGATGGGCAAAATGTTGCTCTTTTAAAGTCTGCCAAAACATTTTTGCAAACACCAAAAACTTCAACATGGGTTATGTTGTCTTCTAGAATTCTGTCACTCGTAAAACATAGGATTAGTAATAATAAGCCTTCAGATTGTAAATACATAAACCTCCTCAGCACGTTAATCAAAATTGATTTAAAAACATTATGGCAAGGCTCTGCCAATTAAGCAATTGCATTCCTCACCAAGTGTCATAAGAAAATCTGTTTTCAGTTGTTCTCTACGATTACTGAAAATGACATGTAACCTAGCCACGAAAATACAACTTTGGCACTTGCTGTTTAAAATTAAAACTCATTACCAATAGGCCTGTGTTTGCGGAATGCAAGACAATTTTCTCTGAGTTTTCATATTTATTTTTTCATACAACCTCTGATTGAAGCTGTCAGGAAAGGAGAGGATATGCCCAGAGACAAAAAGAGCCATCAAATCCCAGAGGAAGCCTGCACTATATATTATAGGTGATGGTATGCAGCCTTATAGACCATCCATCAGGGCTCACCAGTAAGGTTTGTTCTGGCAAAATAAAATAGCACATGAGCTACATTAAGAAACATTGCTGCTTTTTTGTCATTGCCTACATATTTCCTGCCATTTGTTGTTCCAAATTCAGGAAAGACAACCAATCATTATAACAGATGATCCCAAATGATACGTTCCCATTGAAGTCTGGAGTGTTTGCTCTGCTCATACATTTAACTGTCATTGATATTAGTTTAAGGAATCTTAACAGACGCTCATATACCTTGTTTTTTGGATACATTTATTTTGTATAGTAACCTTTAATTAATTAAACGCAAACCTGGTGTTGAAGCCTTTCTAGATGCCTCTAGAGGCAAACCCTTGTGAATTCTATTTATAGTCACAAGTGTGCTTTTATGTAATTGACATGTATTGCTTCCTGACAGAAAAATAATTGAATCAATATAGTTGAGTATATTTTTATTAGCAGTAGTATTATTATGATTTGCCTATTTGGCCAAGTACCTCAGAGGCCCTAGTAAACCCCTGCATTCATCCAGCCCTGGAGAAGCCTTTGTCTTTGTTTCTTTTCGCTCTCCCTCTCATTCCATGCTCCTGCAAGTAGACTAAGTGCAGGCTTGTGTAGGGAAGAACTGAACAACAACACATTGTATCTATGGAACCTGTGTGTGAGAAAGGGTCGGTTTGTTTGTGTTTGAGATGCTCAACAGATTGCTTGTGAGCAGGTGGTAAGGTATGGAGTGTGTGTATGTTACTAGGAGGTTGTACAGTATATGTATGCATCTGTGTGTGGGAGGATGTGATTCAGCACACAAGTAATTCTTTCTATCTTCAGGTCCGTTATTTCACCAGGGATGCTGTTTAACCGCACACACATACTTCTACATCTCTCCTTTACCACCGACCTGCTGCTACCAGCTGAGCCCATCTAAATGCGAGCTCACGTCACAGCTTTCTTTCCCTTTTCTTTTTCTCAACAGCTATATTCAGATGTTATGTGGGAGTAGCATTCAGTTATCTCAATAGATTCAGCTAACTGTGTCAGGAAGACAGTCTCATTCATCAGTACAAAGAGCATTGTGCCAAATATGAGTCATTTTCATTGACCTTATGCCTTTGTGCCACAGTGTGTAATGTATATAGGTTAGCTCATGTCCACACCCTGCTTTTAGCTTTAGTCTTATAACAGTGGTCCTCAAACCCTTCTATGGAGGGCCTAGTGTAGGCAGGTTTTCGCTTTTACCTTGTACAAGCCTGATGGAGTTGCTCACTAATTGGTTAGTATCTCCCCTCACCTGGCAGTCTAGGTCCTAATTATTCTCTGATTGAAGGGAAAGACCAAAAACCAGCATACACTAGGCCCTCCATGGAAGGGTTTGAGGACCACTGTCTTATAGAGTAGTCTTAATGGTTTTGGTCATGGCTCTATAATTCAATAGCATTCAATTACTTTAGTCTTATTAATTAGATAATAGTTTTTGCTAACACCACCCCCATTTCTCTCCATTTTGACCATTCCTCCCAGGCTTTCAACTCAGAGACAGACAATTTCAAGCTGCTTTACGGGGGCCATCAGTACCACGCCAGCTGTGCCAATTTCTGGATCAACTGTGTGGAGCCCAAACCGCCGGGCCTAATCCTCCCCGACCTGCTCTGAACACCGTACCTGCTGCCATGGCAACGGGCGCTTGGTAATCAACACCGGCAATGTGTATGAGCCAGGCCCTCCTCGCAGCCTCTCACCTTGGGGTGTAAGCAGACACCGCACAAAGAGACCTCAAAAGTCACTGGAATTCTCTATTTATTTACATTCTTGTCTTTTTCTCCCTCTGAGGAACTCTTATTGTGTTTTGCTCATCAGCTAAAGTGTAAGTCTGCTAGTTTGTACAAATTCAAAGCTTGGCACAAAAAAGCCTATGCTGTATAATAGCGTATTGTAAAATGATAATGTGTAAATGGTAATCATATGAATTATTTTGTTTCTTCATATACTGTACAATTCACAAGTTCTAGGTTGGTGTTGATGTTTGTTATTTTCTCTGACAAGTTTTCCTTATTTCTGCATACAGTATTCAGACATTGAACCAATGTTTTGGTACAATACTATGAAATGGGTAAGGGGTGTCTTACTACACTGTAATGCACTCTTATTGTCGATGAACACATTTCAAACTGTGCAATATAAGGATAATGAAGGCTGAAATAACATGCAGAAAAGGTGAGATGAAAATCGATCAGATATTTGACTTCTTGCTTTGGAAATGTTAACGTTTGTGCTCAGCGTGGTAAGACAGACTGGTGTTGTTGGGGGCCTGAAATACCTAATATTGTCTTTGTTCTCTAATCAGGGTTGTGGTATTTCACACTGCTGGAACTGATCCACTCGCTTGGTCTGGTCACTAAATGACACAATGGTTATTAACATGTTAATAGAAATGAAAACAATTAAACAAAGCTTCAGTGCTCTGCTGTCTTTAAAGGCACTGATATTTACCATGTTAACTATTGTGACATTTACTGCTTTTGTATTGTTTGATATAGACTGCTTTATCACTATTAATATGAATGTACTGTTTGGAAATTTTAGCAGAATTGGGACTGAAGAGTCTTCATTTTTAGGTTGTCGGTTGTGGGTTTAGTTTTTCTGTGTTGCTGTTCCAGTGTGTACTTGTGCGAACGGTGATTAACTGTGCAAAATGTCTGCTGTGATTGAAATTTTGTGAAAAGATGTCTTAAATAATTTGGCGCAGTGAGGATGTGTCTGCATATCTTAAGTCTTGCATGACATCTACTGTGATTTTGACTACTATTGCAGCAGTACATGGTGTGTATTATAGTATCATTGTATGACTAACTAATGGAACGGGTTGATATTTACATGAATAATACAATGATGGAGACATTATACTATACTTGTCATGGTCATTTATTTTAACAAGGATATTATACAATAAAACAGCTCTCAGTACAGCTCTCAGAGAAATATTATGCCTTGTACCAGATCTAACCAAAAGCTAATACGTTTAAACAGAAGTCATTGCACTGTACATAATAATCGTAAATTCACACTCAGCCCTATGAATTGTAAAAACAGTACAAAACTGGAAGTTTAGTGTTAAAGAGCTTTTATGTTAAATCATAAATCTGTCCTCCTCAACTCTGGGTCTCGAAGCCAGTTTCACTCTGCTTTTACATTGAAACTCTAGACTGGGACTTATTTAGACCTGGAATACCAGGTGGGTGCAATTACAGATAAGGTAAAGCTCAACCAGCAGGCCCTCGTTTGTTTACAGTTGAATACCCCTAGTCTACAAAATGGAAACCTTTTCTACTTACTGCTCCCCGGTTGTTACATGAATGCTTCAAGGTTCACCCCAGTCACATGATCACCCCACCGTGATCACGCCCTTTGAAATGTCCAACCTCCTAAGGCAGGAGTCTCCTACCTGTTCCTGGAGAGCTGCTACTGCACATCATTTATCCTCATTCAGCTTATCAACCAGATAATTATTAGAGTCAGGTGGGCTGAATGAGGGTTTGAGCGAAAGGGTTGGAGATACCTGGTCTAAAGCCTTCTTGGCAGGATGAACTGATGCAGTTAGAATGTTGGATAGTGATGTGGAGTCCGAGGGCACCTTGTTGTATATGGAGGTGAAAATCAACATATTCTAATTCAATTTCATGTTGTTAAAATGCTGACCGTTCCACTTTAAAGGTTGTGGAGAATGCCTGTGTTTTTGTGATCTAGAACAATGTCTGTTGTGTGGAAAGGATTCAAAAGATTAGTGGACAATGTCTATATTGTAAAGGTTTACCAGACATGCATACAGGAACAATAGCACATTTAGCTGTACCTGTCTGAAGTCTACCTGGGGGTTTTGATCAATAAAGTTTTTGCACTGGTCATCATAGTTCCCTGACCCCATTGGAAACCTGCTGGTTGAGCTGAAAAGTAGAGTCCACAAGCAAGGACTACAGGATTTGGACATATTCTGCATTGATAAAATGTTCTCAGATACTGGCTGTGTTCTTCCACCTCATTAAAGTTTACAGCACAAGACTGTGATGTTATCTTGGCAACGGGAGGGTGCACAAGGGGGATGTTGTTTTTTTCTTTGAACAAAATGTTTACCTAAATTAAAGGTTTAATGTCACTAATATTGTAAATATAGGATTTAGCTGATTTGAAACAAATGCATTTATTCTATGACTTTTTTGTTGATTGCAAGTATGTGAACAGCATTTACCAATAAATCTGTTCTATTAGTAAAACTGATAAGGAACCACATTTTTTTATTTTGTGCAGTTAACAAAATATTGGATAGGTGCACAAATTATTGATGTCCAAAAGTCTGTGTTGTTTTTTGTGGAACCTGAATTGCATTATTGAAGTAATTAATTTTCATGAGGTTTATTGTTCCCCAGGCCTATCTGGAACACACCCTCAATCAGTATCAGGTGACAATGGCGGGGTTTGGTGACTGTTTGAGAGTCAGACTTCAGTGTTACAGACACTGTGTCTAGTACAGTTGTTCTCCATCTATTTTATCTTTACCACTCTCTAATTGAATGTCCTACATGAGAACGAATTCATCTTTGTCCTCAAATATTGAGCTGCCACATCAAAGAAAATTACAAAAGCTATGTAAATGAGCAGATCCACCCAGCTCTCTCCATATACGGCCTTCTTCATACCCAGTATTTTCTGCAGGCTCTGACTCAGACGGATACCTCCACACAATGGCTCTGGAGAAAAAAGGATGCTACCCATCTTTATTGACCCTGAGGTCCCACCTGCAGGCAATTTAATATGTTTTGCCATTTGTCAGTAACTGTATTGAATAAAATCAGTTTTTTTCACTATCTTCAGCAATGTTATCAAGTACAGATTAATTTAGTTGTGTCTTAAATTCATATAAACATGGTCATTATGAAGCAATTTTACTAAGCGTTTCATCATGCTTAAAGACAATGATATATTTGGAGATTATCTCAGTGTATGTGATGGGGGTGGGGGGGGTGATGTGTGTGGCGTAGTGGGTTAAGTCGCTGCATTGCAGGACAGTCTATGTCATAATAGTCAGACAATGGGTTCTCTGACTTTGCCCGGACCTCCTGCACAAGGCAGCACAAATTGGCATATCGCTGCCCGGGATTTGGGTTAGATTAAGTCAGATTATCAATCCTGCCACGTCGCTCTCCAGCGACTCCTTGTGTCCATATCGGGCGCCTGTAAATTCAATCACAGAAGTATATTTGGTAAACGTAATCATCTCGTACATGATCTGACTAAAGGCTTCCATGTTGGATGAGCAGTGTGAAAAGAATCGGCTGCTGAGTGACGTGGTTGGATGAACCATCCCACAGATCTGTCCAAGGAGTTGTGGAGCTGCCAACAAGGCAAGGTTAGTGGGAAATGTTGGAAGGGAAGAATTTTTTTGAAAAAGATATTAGAATGTGATGTGTAACAGGTGAGGCAATCGTGTAATAGTACACTGTGTTCCAAATCTTTATGCAAATGATATTTTACAAATGACTTGAACTTGTGAGTTTATGGAAGGTTTCTGATTGAATATCTTTGCAGGATCTCAGAAAAGCCTCTCAGAGCTGCTGTTTTGTTGTGAACTGCCTCCCACCCTCATAGATCTTTTGCCTGAGGATGCATGCATGAAGATGATTTTGCTATGCAAGGCACGGTTCTTCTTTTTGTACCATGGAAGAAAGTGGTCAGTCAGAAACTCTATATACTTTACCGAGGTCATTTTCACACCTTCAGGGACTAAAGCGACCTACCAGCACCCCCCCCCCCCCTCCAAAGGGGCCTACCTGCTCTCTCCCCATGTTTCCAGCCCAAAAAAGCCTTGCTGGCGTCGCAGCCTTATTGGGACGTGGTGGCCATCCACCAACCATCCACTACTCCATCCATCTGGACCATCCAGGTATGCACGGCACTCATCAGTAAACAAGACTGTTTGAAAATGAGTCTTCGTGTATTTCTGGGCCCACTGCAACCTTTTCTGCTTGTGAGCATTGGGTTAGGGGTGGGCGAATAGTAGGTTTATGCACAACTGCAAGCCTCTAGAGAATCCTACACCTTGAGGTTTGTGGGACTCCAGAGGTTCCAGCAGCTTCAAATAACTGCTTGCTGCTTTGTAATGGCATTTTACCAGCTGCTCTCTTAATCCAATGAATTTGTCTGGCAGTAACCTTTCTCATTATGCCTTTATCTGCACTAACCTGTCTGTGCTCTGAATCAGCCACAAATCTCTTCACAGTTCGATGATCACGCTTAAGATTTAGTGAAATTTCTATTGTTTTCATACCTTGTTCAAGGCATTGCACAATTTGACGCTTTTCTGCAGCAGAGAGATCTTTTTTTCCCATATTGCTTGAATCCTGTAGCCTGCTTAATAATGTGGAACATCCTTCTTAAGTAGTTTTACTTTAATTGTGCTCACCTGTCAAACTAATTGAGATTGATTTCAGTGATCCAAAGAGGCCAGAGACAATACCATCCATGAGTTTGATTGAAAAACAAAATATTTAATGTTTATGACACTTAATTCCAATTTGCATAATAATTTAGAATGTGCTGTATATAAGGATCCTCCAAAATCAGCCTAGTCCTTCGACTGCAAGAATGAGTCGTTGCTCACCAACCGATGCATCAGTGAATAATCCAACACTTTGAGAATAACATTCCCTAAAGTCAAATCACCTTCTACAGTGCACAATATAACTAAAAGAGTTAAGGAATACAGTCAAATCTTGGTGCATAAAGGAAAAATTACTTCGTCACTAAGACGTCACTGTCTTCAAAACCGTCATGAATCTGTAATGGATATCCTAACCTGGGCTCGGGAATACTTTGATATAAACCTTTGTCAGTCAGCACCATTTGCCGCTGCATCCACAGATGCAAGTTAAGGCTTTACAATGCAAAGCAGAAGCCATACATCAACACTGTCCAGAAGCGCCGCCAACTTCTCTGGACTCTGTCTCATCTGAGATGATCACAGTGAAATTTTGTGGTCTGACGAGTCAACATTTCAAAAGGTTTTTGGAAAAAACAGCTATCGTGTTTATTTGGGCCAAAGAGGAAAAGTACTATCCAAGCTGTTATAAGCATCAGGTCCAAAAGCCTGCGTCTGTTATGGTATGGGGGTTTGTCAGTGCCCATGGCATTGTTAACTTGCACATCTGTGAGGGTACCATTAATACAGAATGGTATGTGGACATTTTGGAGCAACATATGCTGCCATCCAGACGTCATAATTTCCAGGGATGTTCCAGCATTTACCAGCAGGATGACACCAAACCACATTCTGCCCGGATTACAAGCGCAGGGTTGCATAATCAGTGTGGGGGCTAGTTTGGCCTGCCTGCAGTCTTGACCTGTCTCTGATTGAGAATGTGTGGCGCATTATGAAGTGCAAAATACAGCAATGAAGGCCCCATAGAGTAGAGCAGCTGAAAACATCCATAATGGATGAATGGGGAAGAATTCCACTTGCCAAACTGAACCAATGACTGTTTTCAGTGCCCAAATGTTCAGTAAGTGTTATTAAGAAGTGTTATTAAGAAAACGTGACATTACACAGTGGAAAACAGTTGACTGTCCCAACTTTTTTGGAGTGAGTTGCAGTCATAGGATTTAAAATGAGTGTATATTGTCAAAAATAAAAAAAATTCACAAGCAAAACATCAAATAATGTGTTATTAATCCATCCATCCATTTTCGTCCGCTTATCCGGGATCAGGTCGCGGGGGCAGCAGCTCCAGCTGGGGACCCCAAACGTCCTTTTCCCGAGCCACATTAACCAGCTCCTTTTGGGGGATCCTGAGGCATTCCCAGGCCAGGTTGGAGTTGTAATCCCGCCACCTAGTCCTGGGTCTTCCCCGAGGCCTCCTCCCAGCTGGACGTGCCTGGAACGCCTCCCTAGGGAGGCGCCCAGGGGGCATCCTTACCAGATGCCCAAACTACCTCAACTGGCTCCTTTCGACGCAAAGGAGCAGTGGCTCTACTCTGAGATCCTCACGGATGACTGAGCTTCTCACCCTATCTCTAAGGCAGACGCCCACCACCCTCCTTCGGCCGCTTGTACCCTGGATCTCGTTCTTTCGGTCATGACCCAGCCTTCATGACCATAGGTGAGGGTAGGAACAAAAACCCCAAGGTATTTGAACTCCTTCACTTGGGGTAAGGACTCATTCCCTACCTGGAGTAGGCATTAATGTGTTATTAATGTGTTTTCAATATAGTATAGAGTGAATCGAATTTATTTTTTTGGGGCATTTTCCATACTGTCCCAACTTTTTCAGAATTGGTGTTGTACAATACCTTGGGTGAATGAAATTATAACCCATGTAGTTAGATTATTATCAACATTTTCTAAGAAACACGTGTCCATGTCAAATATAATAAATATTCAAAATCTGTTTAAAGAGGTATTCTCTAGGAGTAAACAGTGTTCTTCGGGCAGTATATTATATAGAAAATAGTAATTTAGGTTAGAGCTCCAGATAAACCTTTGAAGACCATAAATTAAGGGCCCATGTACGTGCATCTGAAGAGGACGGAAATAAAGGAAAGAATCACACTCAATCAAGAATGACTTATTTCATCCCTGATGAAATAATTTCATCATTCTGTTACAATTTAGTTTTGAAAGTCTATATGACTAACGATGACCTGTGATCGGCATATGAAAACATCTACATGTATGATTGTTTTTCATGAAGAAAATGTTTTCAAAACGAACACAGGATTTCATGATGAACAAATTAAACAGATTTAATGATGATGGGCTATTTATCACCCACATACATTTTGATTGCGTTTACCTTTTAAATAGACATGAAGTCTTATCATTTACATATACAGTAGTCTCTCTCCCTCTCCCACCATGGTTTCCACCTCAGCATTTGGTTTTCACAGCTACTGAATGGTGTAGCCACTGTGCCCAAGAATTGATTCGGTGTTAATATTCATCACCAACAGCAACACTGCCCTTGGAGCCGGTTACCACGGTTACTGTAGTTTTAATTTGCTGTCTAGGTGTTGTCTAGCCCCCCCACTCTCATGTGACTATTGATCGCTTTAGCTGCTAACTAACAAATACATAAATGTAATATGTCAGAATATGTTCATTGTATTGTACAAATTATTCACTGTTTACTTCTAGTTCAAGGCCAGTGGAATTGTAATATTTCCCTGTGTTTTAACTCTACTACCTCTTTACTACTACACCATGTAACTCAAACATAATGCTAATTATTGTAAATAAGCATATTATCAAAAATTCCGATTTAAAATGGTGTAACTTCTGAAAGATGAATTCTTTAGAGCTTTACAGAGCCTTACACAAGTGACCAGAGGCATCATGCCCATTGAAACTGCCCCCTCAGATTTTTGAGCCAAGTAGATTTTCCTTTTAATATCTGTATTTGTGGGCACATGTTTCTGTGTGTTGTGCACACTGTGCCCCCTTAACAAAAATAGGTGCATGACGCTTCTGCAAGTGGCAGTTAGGTTGCGGTGAGGCCATTTGACAGGCATATCGTCCTGGTGACAGCAGCCTAATGATATGTCATCTAAGTTCATCACAGCAGTTTGTTCTGCATGGCCTGCACAACTCCACCACTACCCCAGTCTGCTACCTTTGCTGTTCATGCTGATATACATCTGCTTACTGATTAACACTCACATTCAGATGGTGACTCTACGATAATGAACCATTCTGCGAGAATCGAACACACACATTTTTCTATCCTTGTGGGCTACAGAAAAATGATTCCCTATATCCTGAACATTACTTAATCCCAATTTCACAAACCTAACCTAGTGTTGGGTAATGTAGCTTGCACAGTTACATTCCAGTTACTTGCTAATTTCACAACTTTTGGGAAGTCCCTAATTTAGACAAAATGATCAGGTAAATGGAGTTCATATCTTACTGGTGACCATGATTGTTATTTTCTTTCTATATGTTTTATAGGTTACATTTAAGATATGAACTCCATTTACCTGATAATTTTGTCTTACTTAGGGACTTCCCAAAACTTTAAAAACTCAACAAGTAACTGGAATATAACTGAAAAGTAGCTTTACCCAACACTGCCTAACCTTGAATAAACATCCCAAATTGTAATGACATGTTAATGTACATGTACATTTTACCCTACGCATTACCCGATGAGCGGAAAAGCATTTTTCCTTGTGGGGACCGGCAGAAAACTTTGTGGGGACTGAAATGTTTTACTTAGCTTAGTAATTTCAGGATCTCACACACAGTTCTTTATTCCATTGGGAAAGTTAAATCTGTTCCCTGAGGAAGAAAACAAGGTGCGACATGCCTTATATACATAACCTATATTAAAACACACCATCTGTTTAATAGCTGAATCAACTTAGTTCATATTTAAGACTTTGCATTTTGATGTTGCTCTTCTACACTGTTTGCACAATTATTAGGAAGTATTCTTGAGGAGGTACAGAACCATCGGCCACACAAGCGTGTTTAATAGTTTGGGTGTGTACCATATTCATGTTTTCAATAGGGTTTAGGTCCGGTGAGGAAGGGGGCCATGTCATTATTCTTTCATCTTTAAGGCCTTTACTGGCTAGCCAAACAGTGGAGTACTTCGATGCATGCGATGGAGCATTGTCCTGCATAAAAATCATGGTTCCTGTACCACTTCTTGAAGAAAGTGTCTTCTAAAAACTGGCAGTAGGTTTGTGTGTTGAGTTTGAGTCCATCTTCAACCTGAAAAGGTCCAACTAGCTCATCTTTAAAAATACCAGCACATACCAGTACCCCACCTCCACCTTGCTGGCGTCTGAGTTGAAGTGGAGCTCTGTGCCCGTTACTGATCCAGCCACATGCCCATCCATTAGGTCTGTCGAGAGTCACTGCCATCTCATCCATAAAACCTTTGAAAAATCTGTCTTCAGATATTTCTTGGCCAAGTCTTGATATTTCAACTTGTACAGTGGCGGTCGGGTTTCAGCCTTCCTTACCTTGGCCATGTCTCTGAGCACTGAACACCTTGTGCTTCTGGGCCCTCCAGGTAGGTTGCAATTCTGGAATATGACAGCAGTGGAGGATCATGGGTTCCTGGTAGCTTCACGTTTGAATCTTACCCCCATCATTCCTACATTTTGATTTTACTTGGTCTTTTCTTGGATGGAGCCATTGTCTGTCTTTAATGGTGTTTACTGTGTAGGACACCAGAGTCCCATTAGAATAGAGCACAAGACAATTGGCCCCCGATCTTTACTGTCACATTCTTTATGGCCAAATTAATATGAAAAACAATTTTTACTGTAAAAACAAAATAATTGTTTTGGGGAAATTGTTGTGAGGAACACAAAAAGTGACTTCAATGCAGACTTTGTCTACAAAATAAATGTTTGTAAATTTCATTCCTAGCAGAGAGGCAAAATCTAGAGTCAATGTATAGATTTTACATCTATTTATCAAGTGCTTTATTGAAGATTCAAAATCACAAAAGAAACACACAGAGCAGTAGGCTAACTTGTAGGAATGTGTATTTTTATTAAGCCAGAAATGATTTACAGAAAAATGATGGACTTGCTACAGAGGGTAACTGCTCTAAACAAACCTCTCCTCAATGGCTTGGCTGGACAGCTGGATTTAATGTGGACAACATGTAAAAAGTGCTGCGATTAATCAAATGTTTATTTCTGTTAACCTAAAATAGCTGGTACTGTATATAGCATCCTTATTTTCAAAAGTCTAAATAATAATAATTAGAAACAATATAGTTCAACTCTTTCTTCAAAATTAACTTAAATCACTGTGAATATTAATATGGTCCTTAATCAATTGATACACTATCAAATTTACCAGGTGTTTACTTATAACATTAATTCTTTGTCAATTAAATAACTTTGTTTAATTGATAACAAAGCACATGTATATAATTGTTCCTCTAATTCAGTACATTGCCATATTTACAGGGCACGGTATAACTTACAGTAATGCATAACCAAAATATCCTTTCTTTTGATATTTATTTCAGACAAACAATTGCATGAGCAATCCCCTCTACATTAGCTGATTTATCATTGCTTTGGAGCGTGAAAATAAATGCATTCCAGCTAGGCTTAATGTTTATGCCGAAGGGCGTTCACTTGCTACAGTAATATTTGTATTTTATTAAATGGCTATTTATATATAAGGTTTAAAAAGAAATATATTTATGACACCTGCGATGTGTCCATTCTGCAAAACAAAAGCAAAATTAACTTTCTGTTTAACTAATTCATATGGGTTCTTCCCTGCTTCATCAAACAGAATACAGCAGGGAGGAACCTAGCTGAATTTCCTCAATACAAACTGAGTTTGATATTAGCTGTAATGAATACAACCCAATTCAACCCAGACGTGTGTGGTTGTATATCTTCCTAAGACCTCTTTTCACACCAACATCAATATCCCCAATTTTGTGTTCAGGCTGGCCCAAGGGGATTTATGAGTTTTCTGATGCTTTCAAGTAATATTCCTCATAATTACACTGCTCGCCCAACCAGGAAGTATTCACCAGAAGCTACGCCACAAGCAGACACTTGAGTGTGACGAAGCAAGGCAACCCTGTCCGACATGCACCCCAACAACCCCACACGGTGCTGAGCCAATTAGCATCGCACTTTGCAAGACCCACTTTCTTTACACAAGATTGTCTTCCTCTTAAAGAAAAGTTGTATTCTTGGTTTGAAATGCCACGATAAAGACATTTGAAGAATCTTATTTTGAAGTAACAACATTAACAACTCAATTTTTTATTTTGCGGTTCTGAGCACCATTGTGGGGCATTCCAACAACACGAACGAAGGTTTCAACACCACCCAAACACATCCTTTTAACCTTAAAACCTCCAAGTATCATTGTAGAGGTCTGTTGTTGTTGTCAAAATTGAAAATAGTGTTAGTTTGTTCTTGCCAATGTGCAGAATCCTTTGACTGGTGAACTTGGACATCTGAACGTGAACACACAGTTAACCAAAATAAACTGAAATTATGTTTTGAATGACACAATGTCTTTTTGGCATCATCTACAGATCTGTGATATCATGATACAGAGAGCTTTTAAACTGGAAAAGATGTATGTGACATTTCAATATTAATCATGGGCCATATTTTATTTTCTAATGTAAATTATCTTCTGTAGATTTATGTTTTTTTAAATGCTACCATGAATTAGAGCAAAACTTCTGCACAATTCTCCCTTTAAAGACAACAGCAAAACTGGCACAATACCATCACATGACGTTACGTCGGGAAAGGACTTCAGTGAGTCACACCGCTGCCTGTCAGAATTGCTGAGTCTCAAGCACCACACACACCTGCCCAGAATGCTCCAGTTCTGTTGAGTCAGGGGAGGGTCAAGCTAGGAAACATTTGTGCCTGTGTGGGCCAGGGTCACAGTTTGGGTCTGTCTGGCTTGGTTGTGTTTCTGTCACTGCTTTGGTCCTGAGAATTTTAGATTTAAGCCCAACCGAGTGTTCGCCTAACTTTCAGTTAACCAGTCTGCAGTGTACTGACTATCTCCTCTATCCCAGTGCACAGGGATTCATTAGTTAAACGTCACAGACATGTCACACGCATTAGCTCTCTCTGCATCTCTGGCTGGGGAACATGCAATGAGCTGGCCTCGCTGAAGGGCTGGAGGCACCAGGATGAAGTCCGTGATCCACCCTGTTTTCTCCCCTCCCAGTCACCATCTCTCCCCCGTGGCGAGGCCCCGCACATCCTCTACAGGCCCCAATAGGGCGCCAGGTTTCTGCGCTCCCGCTCGTACACGTCGGGTATCACGCCGTAGGGCGTCTGCACCATTTTCACAGAGTTCCTGCCGAACAGCTTCCTCTCATAGTCGATCAGCTGACGCCAGAAGCCCCCGTTGGGGCGGATGACCGGCCGGCGGGCCTTGACCCAAGCGTGGGCCTCAGCCAGAGACACGCGGTGATATTTCATCAGGTAGGCCAGGCAGAGAGAGGCTGAGCGGCTGACCCCAGCGGCACAGTGAACCAGCACGGCCCCGCGCTTCCTCACCACGCTGTGGATCTTGTCAGCTATGCTGTCGAAGTACAGAGACAGGGGGGAGTGGGGCATGTCTGCCAGGGGTACTTTCACGTACTCAACGTGGGGCCAGTTGAAGTTGGGGAGCTCTATGGTGGCGTTAACCACGCAGGTGATCCCCTTGGATAGCAGCAGGCTGCGGTTGGATGCCACATTGCCCCGGCTCAGGAAAAGATTTGGGGTGATCTGTGCAATGCCCCCCAGCAGACTGCTGCTCTCTTGAAGCAGCCTGGGCACGGCGGTGGGGACCACTGAGCTGCGATGGTGGGGGTGATGGTGGAAGAAGCTGCCTTGACTGCGGGAACCCATCGGAGAATAGACTTGAAAATGAGAGACACAGAGAGAGTCGGAGGCAAAGCAAGAAGGTCTTCAGCAGCCTGAGGTCATGTTGGAACAGCTGACCCAGCCAGTCAGATACTCACCTGGAAAAAAAGACACTGAACTCATCACCAATGTTAGACCAAAATTAAAAAGGTTACATTTCAATTTCTATTGCTGTATAATTGTTTTGTGACAAGCATTTTGAGACTAGCAAAACTACATCTGCATTAAAGCTCTTAGCTGGACTAAATAATCATATTAATATCTTAAGGCTGATGTCGTGCTGTCAGAGAACGTTTTTTTTTGGCAAATGTTGTGCCGACTCATTCCTCTGCCAGCGGAGTGAGTCGTGTGTGATTGCCAACTGAACAACACAGAAACAAATTAATTTCTCTCTGGACTGAGGGATTACCTGTTACAGGGCATAGTGGTCTAGTAACTAAAAGTGTAATTCAGAAATGTGACTCCTTGTTGTTGCTGTATTGAAGCTGAGAGAGACAAAAGCTTAACAACAGAAGGGCTTTGTCACCGTCAGGACCCAGTGAAAGCTGGGTAACTATGGAAACCTGGGTAGCTATGGGTGCTGGTATGAAGCCAGCTGAGCTCTACTTGCAGATACCAATGACTCATTCCTGTTGCCTGTCACCATTTCAAGGCCCTCCTCGGACCGACAGCTGGGTGTTTACCTCTACAGCCCCTTCTCCCTCCATGCACCCCCATGTGGCCACAAGCCCCCTGGAGTTAGACACACAGCTCCAGCTACTCCACAGCAGATTACAGTTCACAAATCTCCAGTCTCTAATCGGTTTGAGCCTTCATCTATATTCATTTATATTCAAGTCAAGACACATAGATCAAATCAAACATATTTTAATTTGGCCTGTCATCTCTGCTGAAAACACACGTGTGCACCGTGTCATTGTTCTCAACATCATTGTGGCTCTACCCTGTATTCTGACACACCGACACACACACACACACTGATCATAACTAATGTAAGTGCATGTGCGTCTTTTCATCAAGCCTTTAACTAGTTGAATTAGATTAGCTATTTCCGGGTTACAACACCATTTTGACCTGTGTGGGGGTTCGAACCACTGGTCTACCAGAGCGCTTTGCTATAGACTTGTGTCTTCATTTTTTTTCAAAGAGAGGCAAGCTAGCAAATATAAATGTAACAAAATGCAGACAGGATTTAAATATACTATAAAAGTAGCAATTCAACATCTAGGTTGGAACCTTTGCAAGACCTTGTGGTCAGAAGTGGGATTATAAATAACATGTCATGGCCGGGTCACAATTTGGTTTCTATTACCAGAGGGATGTTCTTCTAGTGCTTCTAGGCTTTTGCTTTTGAAATTGTAGTTTTTATTAAAACAATTTATAAAGAGAGGCTTCCATAAAAAAGTAAGCAAACACAAATTAAATACACCACATAACAGATTACTAACGACAGTCGCCATTTTTTTGTGTACTAATCGAATGACCAAGCAAAACAGTTTAATAAGGCTTCTATAGATTTAATTTCTATGGTTACACCTATCCCTTTGTGGGTTTACTGCATGATTCTATTTACATGATGAGTATGGCGTTTGTCTTTTAGTCATCTTGCATTTCTTACCATCATCATCTGCACTGATATTTGCACCTTTGCTACTTTTTGCTCAGTCTGGGTTAGATGCTAAACAACATCTCATTGCCATGGTTTTGTAATATGTGCAATGACAATAAAGTTGAATCTATTCTATGGTTGCGTTAACCACGCAGGTGATCCCCTTGGATAGCAGCAGGCTGCGGTTGGACGCCACATTGCCCCGGCTCAGGAAAAGATTTGGGGTGATCTGTGCAATGCCCCCCAGGTGACTGCTGCTCACTTGAAGTTGAATCTATTCTAACCTAACCAAAATACACACTTGATCTTTCCTGCCCCATTGCTAAAAGGCAGACAGTTCCTCTGGCGTTTGCTAGCTTTTCACAAATGTTGTACAACTGTCTTTTATTTTATATGATCCACCTCCCTCACAACCAAATCTAAAAATATATTTTTTAGAGCACAGGAATTCTATTCTCAGAGGCCGGTAACCCATCAAAGAATCTCTGGCCCAGTTGAACAATTCCTACACCTTACTGAATACACAGCCAGCTAAGTATTTCCCCTCGGATGCTAACTCTCACAACAACAAAGAATTGAATCCCTTGCTCCAATGCTGCCAATCATTTACACTATGAATGGTTGCCATGGAACACACTTACCTACAGCCGACTTCACAATATTCCTTGCAGTTGCTATTGGTGATAAATTATACTTGCAGAAGCAGCGAAGGTGTTTTCAAAAAACATTTAACGAAAGGAAGGGGATGGAATACACACCGTAAACACTGGAAGATGTAATAGATCTTGAGTATCTTCTATAAAGACGACACATCATTTCCTTATTGCAGTGACTTAGTGACCTGAGTGAGACGGTACATTATTGCTAAAAACCCGGGGTAAAGGAACAATCACAAAATTCAAGCCTGGCCCTTTCAAAGTGCTGATTTGCCATGGCACTGTCCTCTTGCTGACAGTGACTTCCTCCATCCACACAGCTATTTATAACTGGCGTGGCCTGCGAAGAGTAGGAGTGATGAAAAGGCAGATGAGAAAAGTGAAGTAGAAAGAGGCTCTGCAGCAGGATGAACTTACGCTCTGTTGGCAAAGAGATGTCTCTGTCAATCGAATTTCCTCTGCGATTTAATTCACCAGAATAAATATGTCAGCGGAAAACGAAAGTGAGATGTATGGAGCAGATAAACATTTACAGGACCCTTATAAAAGTGGAACAACCTTCCACTGGGTTAACACTGACATCCATCAGTCCATCAGGCCCCTGGAGATCTGCCACGTTGCTGGAATTTGGTTCCAACTGACACGGTAGAAATGCATCTCCACAGTCAACGTGTAGCCCATCAGACAGGGTGCATATCAGGGCCAGTCAACACCAGGCCATCAAACATTCCCTGATGCACAGCTTGACTTGGCTCTGCGTGGGGAGATTCTACTGCACTCCTTTTCCACCTCCAAAAGCACAAATGGAGAACTTGAGACACATTGCAGACAAACCACAGGCTCCTAAATTGGCCCTTCATCCACACCAAATGTGGACCTTCGAAACTAGACCTGAACTAAGCATGGTTGGTTTATCATCGGTCAAGATGGCGCTGAAAAACCCTGAATGTTCCTGAGAAAGCATATGGCTGTCTGAATGGACCAGACGCATGTACGCAGCAGCAAGCTGGTTTCCCACAATGCAGTCCTCCAACACAGCATATTAGAAGTTATTTTTGTTTTAACATTTAAATAAGCACTACACCTACCCAGAGCAGTCGATGAAAAAGGGCTCTACACCAAACAATGTTTTCCACAGCATTGACATACTGTAAACATCACAGTGGAAGGCTGATGTTTGTAGAATGCTTTATTACCTGAAAACTTTGCCATCATTACTGGAACCAAAGGATAATTTCAGGTCATCTGTTTGTTATACATCATGGATGCATACCTGGGCTGTGCCACAAGACAATGTTCCAAAATACAATATGGTCCAAACCAAGCATCAGAATGGGGAAGAAAGGCGATTTAAGTGACTTTGAATGTGGCATGGTTGTTGGTGCCAGACAGGCTGGTTTGAATATTTCAGAAAGTGCTGATCTACTGGGATTTTTATCTCGAATTTACAGAGAGTGGCTTGAAAAAGGGATAATATTGTGTGAGCGGCAGTTCTCTGGACAGAAATACCTTGTTGATGGCAGAGGTTGATGGCTAGACTGGTTCGAGCTTAAAGAAAGGCAACAGTAATTTAAATAACCACTTATTACATCCAAGGTATGCCGAAGAGCATCTCTGAATGCATGTCGATCCTTGAAGCAGATGGGCTATAGCAGCAGAACACATCGGGTGCCACTCCTGTCAGCTAAGAACAGGAAACTTTGTCTACAATTCGCACGGGCCCACCAAAATTTAACAATAGAACATTGGAAAAACGTTGCCTGATCTGAAGTCTCGATTTCTGCTGTGACATTCAGATGGTCGGGTCAGAAATTGGCGTAAAAAACAAAAGCATGGATCCATCCTGCGTTGTGTCAATGGTTCAGGCTGCTGGTGGTGGTGTAATGGTGTGGGGGATATTTTCTTGGCACAATTAGGTCTCCTCAGAACCAATTGAGCATTGTTTAAATGCCATAGCCTACCTAGGTATTGTTGCTGACCATGTCCATCCTTTTATGACCACAGTGCTCCCATTTTCTAGTGCAGGAGGGGAAGGAATGTATGGTCCCTAGGCCAGATACGTCCCACCGGGCCCTTTGATCCGGCTTGTGAGGGCTTTTTAAAAAATAATAATTTTAATGCCATCATTTGAATAACATCTTTTATTTTACTCAAATTACTTTCTATATGTGCTGTTGTCTTGGTGTGCAGGTGTCAACAAGTAGGCTAAATGATCTTGAAGCTAACAGGGGTTATTAAATTCTGAAAAGTCAAACAAGGAAATGATGTTCGAAAACTAAGGTATTAACATGTATTTTTTGTACACACGTAAATATTGTTACTACTGCTGAGTTTCATAACTATCCTGCACACGACTATAGCCTAATGAACGAAGTTCTCGGTTGAAACAAAGCACTGGTTTTCATTGACAGCCTCCAAGCTATCCAAGTTGGACGCAAAAAGCTTGCAGAGCTAAAGTGAACATCCCTACAGGCAACCAGGGTTTTTTCTTTTTTCCTTTTTTCTCCCTTGCGTTCCTTCTGGTACCTCTAGATTTACAAATCAAGCACTGGTTACAAGACACCGACTCTGTGGCCGAACTGATTAAAATACCTTTGAAAATTAATGAAATGCACTTACTATATGTTTTAGAACTGAGATGTTTTTTACAGTGCTGAATACTATGTCAGACATCTGCTGTCATAAACATTATGTCATAATGCCTATTTTTTTTCAGTTTGCACTTATTTTGGTAGTGAGTTTAGGTAGAAATGTTTGTTCTCTCACTAATTAAGAGTGTGTGTGTGTTTTGATTTAACAGATCGTATTAGGACTGGAAGTCTTCACAAGTATAGTAAAAAATTACCCAAAATATACTGCAAAAGCAACCCAGGAGTTTAAGGTAAAGAAGTGAAACATTCCGTAATGGCCAAGTCAATCATCTGATCTCGACCAGATCATCCATTCATTTCACTCGCTGAAGACAAAATTTAAGACAGAAAGACCCACAAACAAACAACAACTGAAAACAGCTGCAGGAAAGGCCTGGCAAAGCATCACAAAGGAGGAAACAGCATTTGGCGATGTCTATGCATTCCATACTTCTAGCAGTAATTGCATGCAAAGGATTCTCGACAAAGCATTAAAAATGAAAATGTTATGATTGTGTTAATTTGTCCAATTACATTTGACCCCTTGAAACGAGAGGACTGTGTATGAAAATGGTCGCAATTCCTAAACGTTTCATACAATATTTATGTTCAACCCCTTGAATTTAAGCTGAAAGTCTGCACTTCAATTGCATCTCTTCTCATTTCAGTTCCATTGTGGTGGCGTACAGAGCCAAAACTATGAAAATTGTGTCAGTGTCCAAATATTTCCTGACCTAAATGTAACTGCATGTGGCCCTCAAGCTAAAAACTTTGCCCACCCCTGTTCTGGCTACTTCCAGCAGGATAACGCCCCATTTCACAAAGATCACATCATCTCACCTAGTTTTTTGAACATGACAATGAGTTCACTGTACTCAATCGAGCACCATTGTCATGTGGTGGTACGGGAGATTCTTATCATTGTTGTGCAGCCGACAAATCTGCAGCAACTGCATGATGCAATAATGTCAATATTTACCAAAATCTGAGGAATTGTTCCAGCACCTTGTTGAATCTATGCCACAAAGAATAAAGGCTGTTCTGAAGGCAAAATGGGGTCCAGCCCGGGACTAGCAAGGTATACCTAATGAAGTGGTAAAAGTGGCACAGATAAGCCAAAAAAGGTGCCTGAAAATTATATACAATTTCATGTGCCATATATCACAGCTTATATTATACTGCTTTAAATGTCATTCTAACCAGTTAAGCATTAATGCATCACAAGGGTAATGGCATATGGCCAATATACTATAGCTAAACATAGTGTCCAGCCACTCTGTGCCACCATGCATATGAACAGCTCCTAAAAAACGTACCTTTAAATTTTCCAAATTACATCTTTAATTTACACAAATGCTATCATTCTGTTTGTGTGTGTGGGTCCATTTGTGCGGTTGTTTGACGTCTTGAACATACCGGTAATTCCAAAAGCCCAGAAGAATAAAACCTTTAAAAAACTATGATTTATTTGATGCTTTGTAAAATCAATCTGTATAATAAAATGTATTTGATCCTTTTAAAAGAGCTTTGTCGCGCGTTAAATTGGTATGATACAGACAACAGGTTTGTCTCTTGACTAACGATATTTTCCTAGGAAGAATGACTCCTGCATTAAGATATTGTAGAAACTACAGACATGCGTTAAGGTTTTCGTTTCACATAAATTATTAACCTAAAAAAATTAAACAATATATTTGATCAGTACTGTACATGAAGAATACCAACTTACCAAACCACTTTACTTCTGAGATGATTTTCCAAGCGTGTACCTATAACCACTCCAAGTATGCGTTCGCAGATCTGATGAGTCAAACTCTGAACATTGGGTGAAGCAGATGAATCACTTCAACGTAGCCTTGAATTAATAAAATATTATATTAATGAATAAGTATATAATATAAGAGTAAAATATCAAAGAGAGTAGAGACAGAACTCCACGTGAAATGTGTTCACAACGCTCGCATAGCAACTGTGCGTAACGACAGAAAATATTCATCAGCCTACGTACGTGCTTGATAAAAGCGCCTCCCCTATGAACAACGTAGTAGGAGTCACTGATAAAGAAATACAACAACAATCGACATATTTACCTAATAAATATACATGATTGGGTTTGTGGTAGTAAAGGTTAAATGTTATTCGTGAATATTGCAAAATACACTGCTCAAAGAAATTAAGGAACACTCAAATCACACATCGGGTCTCGATGAACGAAACATTACAGATTAAAATCTTTACTGTAGCCTACACAGTGTAATTTGTTGAGACCAATATGACTTAACAACGGTTAATGGAAAACAAAATCAACAACAGATTGAGGGCTGGATTCAAACTAACACCGAAAATCTAAGTAAACTATTGAAATCATAGGCTGATCTAATCTGCGTGAATTTCATCACGACGGCATCTCATAATGTGACTCAGTAGTGTGTATGGCCCCCACGTGCATGTATTCACTACTGACAACGTCTGGGCATGCTCCTGATGAGACGGCGGATGGTGTCCTGGGGGATCTACTTCCAGACCTGGATCAGGGCATCAGTGAGCTCCTGGACAGTCAGTGGTAAATCGGTGGAGTCGGATGCATCGATAACGTCCCAATTGGATTCAGGTTTGGGGAACGTTAGGGCCAGTCAATGGCATCACTGCCTTGGTCATACAGGAACTGCCTACACACTCTGGCAAAAATCTAGCAAAATGCAAAACTGAAGATTAATCAGCCATGAAGGATAAGGAGAGTGCAATTGTCTGTGACCACCAACTGCAAAACCATTCCCTTTTAGGGGGGTTGTTTTGCTGTTTTTTCTCCAGTGCCCCTGATGTCACATT
>JACXGM010011020.1:8355-25592 GCA_016801145.1 Umbra pygmaea | reverse complement strand
CAGTGTTAAAATGGAATATCAACAATCCACATTTATTAACGTTTCTCTAGATGAAGAATTCCACATAGAGCTACATGCAATAGAAGCAACAAGCATTTGAAGTGTGTTTTTTTAAATTAACTATTTTTAAGTTGGTAGATCTCATTGAGTTGAACATTTTAAAAGTAGATCATCATGCAAAAAAGTGTGGGCACCCCTGATGTAGATCCAATGGAGTACCTTTGGGATGTGGTGGAACAGGAGATTCACATCATGGATTTGTAACCGACAAATCAGCAGCAACGATGTGATGTATCAATGTCAATACCAACCAAAATCTCTGAGGAATGTTTCCAGTACCTTGTTGAATTGATGCCATGACAAATTAAGGTAGTTCTGAAGGCAAAAGCGGTCCAAACAGGTACTAGCAAGTTGTACCCAATGAAGTGGCCAGTGAATGTATATCTTTATTACTGTAGCAGGATTTACACAGAATGATACATCAAGTGATTAACTTGATGTAATTGGCATCATTTATATTCTTAGAATGTAGGGCAAACTTTTGTGTACACTCTCTCTGAAGACTGCTATTGGTTTAAATATTATGGGAAATATAACACAATATAAATTGTATAATACATAATGTTTGATTTATCAATATAAATGATGGAAAATAGATAAAAGTGATAAACAAAGGTCAACTAGAACTTAACAACAAACCTCCATGGCACATAGAGGATTTAAAATGCAACCTGTCTTTGTGCTACACTTGTAAGCTATACATTCTCTTCACACAGTACTGTTTGATTCCACTTGTCTTCATAGTAACTTCTGTACTAGGTTATATAAAGTAATTTCCCTCCATATGGATTTTACCTGCATTCATATATAGGAATATGTCTTAATATATCCACTACCGGTCAAAAGTTTTAGAACATGCAGGGATTTTCGTTTTGTGATAAAATTTCACCAAGGTGTCATTACAGCTATTAAAATGTAGCCTACTCTAGACAATACCAATGTTGCAGCTGTCTTTCACTGTCTGTTGGAAATATATGCATTCTTGACATAAAGAATGTACAGTTGTGGTCAAAAGTTTACATATACTTGTAAAGAACATGTCATGGCAGTTTGTGTTTCCAATAATTACTACAGCACTTATTTTTCTGTGATGGACTCGTTAGAACAAACGCCAGTCATGGAATTGCATTCCTTTATGACATTATTTTAGGTTTCTGCAAATGTGACCAAATCTACTGGGTGAAAAAATATACATACAGCAAATCCAACGATCAATTGTGGTGATGTAGAAAGTTGTCTCAATCAGATTTGCTTTGAAACATGACCTCTTTAACTTCAAACGAGTGATTATCATTGACTACAGCTGGTGAGTTCTTTGAGCCCTTTTAAATAGGTCTCGTTTGACACGCTCAGGGGCTTCGGACTGGGGGTAAAACCAATACTGATTACCAAGGGGAGAGAGGGCACTTGAAAAGCCTGGAATACATTTTATATATCATGAGGGCCCATCAGGACTGCCTATGCACAGGGCCCAGGATGTTGTGCTACGTCCCTGGACACGCTCATTAGACCCAACCACAAACGCTATGATGGTCAAGTCTAAGGAACACTTAGACAGTCAGGAAAGTCACTTGGAGCCATTTCAAAGCAGCTACAGGTCCCAAGAACCACTGTGCAAACAATTGTTTCTAAGTATAAAGTGCATGGCACAGTTGTGTCACTGCCATGATCAGGGAGAACATGCAAGCTATTAACTGCTGGTGACAGAACATTGGTCAGGATGGTCAGGAAACGACCAAGAACCATCAAAAAGCAGGTATGCAATGAATTAGAAGCTGCTGGAACGCAGGTGTCATCGTCCACAGTTAAGCGTGTTTTACATCACCATGGGCTGAGAGGCTGCCGTGCAAGAAGGAAGCCCTTGCTCCAGATGCAGCATATTAAGGCTCAACTGAAGTTTGCTGCTGATCACATGGACAAAGTAAAGGCCTTCTGGAGGAAAGTTCTGTGGTCACATGAAACAAAAAATTGAGCTATTTGGCCACAATGACCACAAATATGTTTTGGAGTAGAGAAGGTGAGGCCTTTAACCCCAAGAACACCATACCTACCGTCAAGCATTGTGGTAGTATTATGCTTTGGGGCTGTTTTGCTGCAAGTGGAACTGATGCTTTAGAGAAAGTGAATGGAATAATGAAGAAGGAGGATTACCTTCAAATACTACAGGAAAACCTAAAATCACCAGCCAGAAGGTTGGGCCTTGGACGTAGTTGGATGTTTCAACAGGACATTGACCCCAAACACACAAAGGTGGTAAAAGAATAGCTAAATCAGGCTAAAATTAATTCAGAAAGCCAACAGATTTAGTGGAACTGCACCAAATCTGTCAAGAGGAGTGGTCAAAGATTCAACCAGAAGCTTGTCAGAAGCTTGTGGATGGCTAACAAAAGCGTCTAATCAAGGTGAAACTGGCCAAGGCACATTTATCCAAATATTAACATTGCTGTATGTATATTTTTGACCCAGTAGATCTGGTCACATTTTCAGACGACCCATAATAAAGTCATAAAAGAACCAAATTTCATGACTGTTGTTTGTGACATGCAAGTGTGCTCTAATGATTCCATCACTGAAATATAAAAGTTGTAGTAATTATTGGAAGCACATATTGCCATGACATACTGTACATAATCATTACAAGTACCTGTAAACTTTTGACCACAACTGTGTGTATTACTAATACTAAAATTAAATTAGTAATAATGATTGATTAAACTACCTTGCAATTTGAAATTATAATGTTGAAAGCTTAAATTATGTTCAAACAATTTCAAATGCTTTGCAATGAAAGCATGAAAGTGGCGAATTAAAATACACTGTCAACATCTCACGTCAGAATCCCTGTCCCTCCATCACTACCCCTGTAATGAGAAAGACATCGCTATCTGACATTCATCCTCACACATAAAAGACACGCTGGGATCTTATTGTGTGTGTATGCAATGTACACACACCTAGCTATGTGATAGCAGTGCCTTACAATCTTCACAGGGCTGGAAAGCATATCTGACTAAACGTGGAACATAAAAACACTTTAGGCTTTCGACTTTTGTCTTAAATCGCGTTCCTGGATTACTGCTTATTTTGTTGACTTTATCACAGTGAAAAGCGTGAAACAAGGTTAATGATGAAGGATGAATATGTATAGTATTCCTACTCAATAATTTATGATTAGCGTAACAGTTGTTCGGAGATGATAATTTGTATTTGTGCACTGGTGTAGAGCAGTGAAGTCAGGGGTTTTTTCTTCCATCATTATGTGTTCACTAGACCCAGCAGAGCCAGTCGCACAGCACAATGCACCACTGGTTTTTGCATTATGTTCCGTCAGTTGTTGTCAATCCGATGGTGGAAATGCTAAATATGTTGCACGTACCATTTAACGTTGAATAAAATACATAGTAGAGTAACAATACTTACAATGATTCATTTGGCAGCCTTGTGCATTGGAACAATAGAGGTTACTGGGACTATGTCTTGATAAAGTACAATATAACATCCCCCATTGATGTCAGCCTGAACCTTTCATGACTTAGTCAAAGCTATGTAATCATAGCATGGCACACCATCAATAGGTGATATTACAGGCACACAACCGTGGCCAATCCTGCCCCAATTGGACATCATTTCATCCTAAATCTAACATGTGTTAAGCTTCAACCCTCCCAAGACTGAAAGCATATTGCTAATACATATTTACAAAATAGAAGTGGGAACAATTTCACGCCAATGTATATGGAGCAATGCCAACATGAAGCACTGTTACCTTCTGAGAAATGCAACTCAACTTTCTCTTACTGGAAATTTCTTTATTCACATGTATTTCACAGCTGTATTCTTTGTCTCTAAAAAGCATTTTTCTTATCAAATTTCTGTTAGACTTCTTAATTTTGAAATTGGCTTTTTCATAATTACACTGATTACCACATGCAGAAGCCCTAGAATATCATTGATAATGTGTCATCTTATCCTTGGAATTCACTCAGCATTAGACCGTCAGCTGTAGCTCATTGGTAGCGTGGCAGACTGCCTCTGTTTTAAATCCCCATCAGAGCAATAAGTTATATATTTTTTTTAATGTGCCTACTCGTCCAAAACAGAGTAGTCTACTTCTAAACATCTCTGTGTAACTCAAAAATATTTCAATTCTAACCTAATTTGATGGGCAGATACAGAGAGCTTAAAGGTGTAACAAGTCCAAGAATAGATAGCAGACAATCACGTATGTAAAGAGGTTGTTCTTTAATCAAGCTCCAGCACAAAATATCATAATATACTAATATTTAAGAAGTAACTTCTTAGCACAAACCCAAAACACAAGTAACCGAAAAGATTCCAGCAATAAGATCTAAAAAGAAAGCAAATGAGGGATATACTGAGACATGTAGAAATCTAAACAAAAATCACATCACTCTGAATAAATATACTCTACTAAATGTCCTCCTTACAACAATACTCGACAACAAATGATGACCAGTCCTTAAAATATTATATACATGCTTAATAAGTTAAGAGGAAGGAACTAGTATTTCAGAGGCTGTGCATTGTGTACAGAGCACCCTAGTTGACGGCGTGACAAAAAGTCCATGACATAATGTACACTGGCATTCAAAATGTTGAGGTAACCCAAAAATGTTCATGTTTTTGATTGAAATTCATACCTTAATTCACCAACGTGGCATCAAATTCAAATAATATATCCAAGACATTTCCAATGTTGCAAATGTCTATCATTGTTGGAAATTACATTTTTATAATTAATTATTCAAATACAACAGCAAAGCCACTTCATCAGCAGCCATTATTTCAGTGTCCGAATCATTATTAATTAGCTCATCTGTAATTAATAATGTTTTGATTACAATTTCTTATCATTTTAATACTACCTTGGTGAATCAAGGCATCAGTTTCTATAAAAACACATGAGAAATTCTGGGTGACCCCAATCTTTTGAACGGCAGTGTACAGTATGTGCTTGCATAGTTGTATTTTGAATTTCGCTGTCTCCCATAGTGGAACTGGGAAGTTCATTAATTTAAATGTCTGGGGTTTGAGCCCTAATAAGGGCTATACTTAACAATAATAATTATGGAAAAATGCCTACTCATTCAAAACACCACTGTAGTTTTTTCTAGTTTACATAACTATGTATATCTTAACAAGATGCTAGGCTATACAAAAATTGTCTTCCTACTCTTCTAAATCAACACTGTAGTTTACTTCTAATCATCTCTGTATAACTCAAGCAGATTTGAATGCATTTCCCCATGAACAGCAAAAGTAGAGCCCAACATGTTAACTGATGCCTTATTTAACTTTAATCAATGTGTGCTGTTGTATTACCAGCATGACCGTTATTTACGAATGAGCACATTTTGCATGCTGACTGCTGGAATGTAAAGCCATCTCAAATGCCAATTTAGGCCATTTTACAGTACTATGTGCATTAACACCAGTCCAGGACATCTAACCACACCAGCCCAGGACGTCTACATCTGGCTTCTTCTGCCTAGCATGATAATGAATGCCTGCATACTTATCAAACATTGAGCACATTTGGACCCACTGAGTATGTTTGGAATGCTCTGGATCGAAAGTATGTGGGAGCAACTGGTGCATATCTGTTTTACCAGTCCTTTGAAATCCATAGACTAGGGCATAATTAAAATGTTTAATAACGTTGCCTGTTGTGTTAGTCATTTCGTTTAGTATTATCGGGACTGTCCCTTTGGGGAGGAAGATAATTGCCAAGGCTCCTCAGACTGTGAGGAGGTCCTAGTGCTCCAAAATGAAGTGCTTGTATATAAAAAGTAATGTATACATACGTATGTTGACACCACAATCCAAACTATTAGAGAGACAAAACCTACAGAAACAAAAATTACTATTACAAAAATATTAAATGTATGCATTATATAAAATGGCAAGAAAAAGTATGTGTACACTTTGTTCGATGCTCAATTTCTGCAGTACATCCAGGTCATTCCAAAAAGTTCACATACTGGTTCTAGTCACTGAATATTAATATCAGAATGAAAACAATACAATTAGTTGAACAGTGTGACTGAATCATTAGGAAAGGCGTGAAGTAATGGGTGGAGGATGGGAGCTTTACAAATCTAGATTAGATTTACTATTAAAAATGCAGTGGTTCAAATACAGAATGCTGATTGGCTGATAGCCTTGTTACAGTATGAGACTGTATACCATGGTTATGATATCACACCACATTTTGCTTGAAATCCTGGCCTTTGTGAGCGTGTACTCTGATGTTAGTCCCATCAATTTTTACACAGACTTGTAGGAGCCTTGTTATATAGTGTGAACTCTGTGAAAAGGATGTTTTTGGCCTGCGTGGGAAATTTAATTAACCTCCTCATATTCTGGCTGCTAAGTAGCATCTAGTTCTGTTTTTGTGCCTTTTGAACACCCTTACAAACTGATGATTTATGAACATGAAATACTTCACCCAGCACTGACTGGAAAGTAACTCTGGTGAAGAAATACAGGGCCATTAAAACCTGATGCACAGGCAACAGTGCACAATTTTATCCTTGTTTTTGCCTCTTAGCCTTCCAGCAGTAGCTCTGTTATAATAACTATTGCTTTTCCGTGCAACCTGTAGCTGGATGGTAGTAGCCCCACAAACAGGTAGTCGTTTCCATGTGATTATCTCTGTGCTGAAATAGACTTTCGTTGATATTCAGCCATCATATTATGATTTTGGTATAGTTTCTTCAAATTTTGAAATGCAATACATTTTTGCTGCCATCTGAAAATCAGAAAGGGGGAAATGGGGATGGGTCCGTGTGGCGTAGTGGGCTAAGTCGCTGCATTGCAGGACAGTCTACGTTATGATAGTCAGTGATTTGAGCCTGAATATGGGTTCTCTGACCTTCCTTGGATCTGCTGCACCGTAAAGCACAAATTGTCATAGCACTGCCCAGGATTTGGGTTAGATAAGTCAGATTATCCTGCAACATTGCTCTCCAGCGACTTCTTGTGTGCCGATAGGGGGCCTGTAAATTCAATTGTGAAGTATAGCTGGTGAATGTACTCATCCAGTACATGATCTGACCAAGGCTTCAGTGTTGGATGAGCAGTGCTAAAAGAACTAGCGGCTTGGCGACGTGGCTGAATTAACCATGTGCGCGCCCCTCGCCATCCCACAGATCTGTTCAAGGAGTTGCAGAGCTGCCGACAAGGCAGGATTAGAGGGAATTGGGGGGGGGGGGGGGGGGGAGGAGGGATCAGCGGTTTGCCCATTAGGATGCGATCCAAGAGTTTGCCGAGCTCGAGACTCCCTGCCCTGAGGGTGGGTAGAGGGGTATCTGATGGTTCACAGTGTGTAACGCAGTGGATAGCTGTAGGAGGATGAAATAGAGGAGAGGCAACTTGTGTACTGTGACGAGCCTCTAAGAGAGAGAACAGAAGTCTCAGTTGAGTGACCCATCTTGAAGCCTGACTGGGTAGGGTCGAAGAAACCATTCTTAGGAAAATAAAAGAAAAGTTGGTCGTACAAAGTTTTGGTAAGAAAAGACCAAAGAGACGCCTGTTTGCAGTTTTTGATGTCAGAGGGGTGTAGTTTTTTTTTAGGAAGGGGAACACATCTGGCAATCTTGAAGTCAGATGGAATGCAGCAGTAGTCTGGGATGTATTGATGATTGAAGTGAAGAATGGGAGATGGATTTTAGATATGGTGTGAAAAGAGTGAGGTCAAAGGGGCAGGTTTCCTGGTGCTCAAACACTCTTTGTTGGAGGATATATGAAGAGTATGGAAAAAGAGTGCATATCCAAATTCTCTGTGTGAGGGACCTGTGGATGTGTAGAAAAATAAGATTGTTTTAAGGTGGGTGTAAAAACTAAAAAAATACAATGCTTTGGCATTTGTTTTTGGGTTAAAAATTACCTCACAACCATCCATACAAAGACATCAAAATTACATTTAGATTGAAGTAATTCAGTAGCCACTATTTCTAGGTTGACTCATAGGTAATAAGTAGTAAACCCATTTATATATATTTTTTAAATGTACTTTTTGTAATGATGCTGCTAGTGGAAGATAACGTGTACGAACAGAATGCAAATTAGCTAAATAGTTCACATACATTTATAGTATTGGGCATTGGTAACTTTGGGAATAGGGTACAGTGTGAAAGGGTTCTATAAGGGTTTTAATTCATGGTTATTCAAGCATTTGTAAATAGATTGCCATGTATAACATGGTCATAACATTTACTTTTTACCATTATTGAAAATAGCATTTTAAGAACCAATTATTATTTGCAGAAACAACCTGTGGGAATTTAACTGAGGAAGAAAGAGTAGTTAGGGTTGACTGTCTTGCTCACAGACTGTCAGAGGTTTAGTAACAGAGATTCATGTCGTATTACAAGCTACTCACTTCAGAACAGCCATATCATATGCAATGGGGGTTCGCTGCTCAGCTTGGCTGCCTGTACCTCCCCTCGTTGTCTCCCCCTACATGCATGCCTCCCTAGCCTGTGCTTCCTACTGTTCTGTCCAGTTAAATTAAAAAATCTCACCAAATTGGCAAATGGGGTTTTAAACCAGGGTCTCTACAGCGACCAGTCAGATGCCATATCTATAGGACACCTTGACACTGCTAATTATAACTATAAGTAAAAAGTGTGGATGGCAAGCTATCTAAATCAATATTTCAAGTAATAATACATTAACACTTACCCTAAACTTAAACCTTATCCAATTCCTAAAATTAACCCATGCCCTAACACATTTTGCCTGTACCTACTGCATTTGGTGTCAGTAGTCATAATCCAACATAAAAACTAGTGTCATGACAGCCTAGAATTAATAAGGCTGTTGTGGCATAAGACCAATGGTGTGATTCTCGTATGTAATGATTTATATTGTGTGTTTTTATTTCAAGTCATATTGCGGTTATGGGATAGCGCACCAACCTCTGGACACTGGGAGTGTGGTACAGTAGGCCCTTGGTTACTCTTTACGCATTAATGGTGCGCTGGGTAAATGCCCACACTGGTCGGTAATGAGTAATCAAGATGCCTATTTAATCCTGATGTTCCGAAACGGTCTGCGCACGTTATTGTGAGTTTGTCAACTCCTGTCTTGATGTTGGACTCTTCCGCTGCGGTTAGGTAGTACTCAACTAATTGTGCCTTCTCCACTTTAATAGTTGTAAGTAGGGTATTTTGTATGTCAGCCATGCATACACTCTTACCTAGCACCCGCATCCTATGCCGTGTTAGAGCATAGTAGTTGAGTATATCGTTGTGCAGCTGGTATACAGCCACTGTCACCAGTAGTAGAAAGAAAAAAATATTTTTACATCTTGAATCAACAGTGTTCATTAAACATCTTGAACACCACCTCCCTGCATATGTCTTCATCTCTCCAACTACAACACTGCACCATCTGGTTGTGAGAACTGGGGAGCTATTTATTAAATAAAACCAAGCCGTTTGGATGCTCAAAAAACAGGAAACTCAATTTAAACGTAACACAAATGTCAGCCTTAGTAAAATCTACAGAGGTGTCTTTGTGCCAAGTTAAAAAAGGAAAAAAGGGTCTGGCGCATTTTCCCAAGCAACTTGGCCATATCATACATCTTACCATCATCTTTTCCTTTCCACATATTTTACATTTTAGTCAGTTAATAATTAGGTGTAAAAGCTTTGCTTTAGGCCACCTAACAATCTTTTACCTTGTTGCTTCGGATTTGGACTACCAACCTTTTTGTTTTTTACCAGTAGATATAACAAGTCTCAACCTCCCCATAGAAGTTAAACTTCTTCTGTCTACCTTTTGTGATGGCCCTTGCATCTCCTGTGTTCTGTAGCAACAGAATCTGTAGAATCATACGCCATGATTATTAATAATTTTCATCGGGTCATAGATCATACAGAGATGGATGTGGAGAGGTAGATAAGAGAATCCAAGATAATGCACTTTCTACTTCAGTTCTACATCACACCTCTACAGACCTCTCCCACCCATGGCAAAGTTTTGATCATCTGATAGACCATGAATTTATGGAAAAACACACTCATAAGGTCAGCCCACATAGGCACCTACAAATAGATTGAGGGTTACTTGCTGGGAACGATACTGTAGACCAGCAACTCCTTTACTGTATCGCAGCACATTTACATTTTAATCATTTAGCAGACAATCTTATCCAGAGCGACTTACAGTAAGTACAGGGATATCCCCCTGGAGTTTAACTTAAGGTTAAGTGCCTTGCCCAAGAACAAAACAACATTTGGCACACTTGGGAATTGAACAGACAATCTTCTGATTACAAGTCAGACTCCACAACCACTGAGCAATGTGATGCAGTACATCTCTTCCTGGTGTTTGTATATACATATTGTACAAAAATACAGAGTATTTTTAGGCTGGCCATCCATAATTATGCTTATCACAAAGCAACTTTACACAAGGTTATACAGTACTTACCAGAATAATGTTGTTGTCCTTCTGTCAGCCAATTATGTAAAAGTTCTATGAAGGACATAAAAAGGCTAAACTAGAAGAAAAAAGGTAGTACATTTGTCATAAGTAGGAGATAAAAATGTTCTATTTAGGAGACAAAATGTCATTAGGAGATTAAAAAACAAAATTAACTCACAACCTAGACGCTTCTGTACAAATCAAGAGTTTGTAATGTTCTGAAAAAAAGAATTGCTGCTGTCTTCATTGATCAGAAACATGATCAGCCAAGGAAAAGCAGTTGATCACAGAAGAATGATAAGAGTAAAAAAAACTAAAACGAGTGTCAAAATAATCTCCAGAATTGTTATGTTTCTTTGCATATTCCATGGTGAAGTGGTGGTGTGAAGGAATGCTCAGGAAAAGCGTATTAAATCAACCAGAGTTTTCTCGAAATATACTTTACAAAATAAACTACTAACTTAACACAGCTTTAACCACTTTACCAAAAACACTAAACACAGGCAAAACCATATAAGGACATACAAAGACACAGAAGGGCAAAACCAAAAACCTGGACTGGAACACACTCCTGGACTCTAACACACAAGACAGGGGGTATTGTGACAAGAATACTTGGGTACAAGCAGTAAATTACAAATCTTACACTGCAAAATGCAAACCTCTGATCAGCACCAAAAACAAAAAGGACAAAGATCAGTTTTGGAACAGATTTTATGGACAGACAAGATGACGGTTAGCCTCAATCAAAAATAATGGGAAGTCAAATGTGGAGAAAGAACATTCCACCACATCTGTAAAGCATGGTGGAAGCATTGTCATGGCATGGTGGAAGCATTGTCATGGCACAGTGGAAGCATTGTCATGGCATGGTGGAAGCATTGTCATGGCATGGTGGAAGCATTGTCATGGCACAGGCAGGCATAGTTTGCTCTGGAACAGGCTCACTCATGTTTATTGTTGGCGTAATTGCAGCAGCAGACTGAATTCAGAAGTTCACCGAAGTATCGTGGCTACTAATGTGCAAGAAAATACCACCAGAATGATTGAGCAGCCCTTTACACTGCAACAACACAATAACCATAAACACACCAACAATAAAACCAAGGAGGTCCTATGAGAATAGCATTGATTAGTATGATTGGCCAAGTCAATCCCCTGATGTAAATTTGATTGAATATGCATTTCTTCTTCAACTTGCTTAAGTGAAGTCTGAATGCAGAAAATCCAGAAAACTAGTAACAGCCGAATATGGCTGAAGTAAAGGCCTGACAAAGAATCACAAATGGTGATAACCAGTGGTGGGCCATCAGTGACTGCAAGGCCTTCTCTGCTAGCCTAAAGTTAGTCTTTTTCAGATTTTTCACCTGCTCTGTCTCTGTAACTAGACCATGTAACTGATTGTCATTTTATTTTACCGATCAGATTTCAATTTTGCCATGTTGGGTGTATTCTTTGGGTGACTTCTAGCTAGCCTTCATGTCAGCATTGTTTGTGTTGCTGATAGGAGCAGTGTTGCCAACTTAGCAACTTTGTCGCTAGATTTAATGACTTTTCAGACCTCCTTAGCGACTTTTAGTTAAAAAAACGCCTAGCAACCTTAGTTACTTCCATAGAAGAAAGTCGCTAGTTCTGCCCCACGTGTGAGTGGTCTTCCTTTCCTGAGCGGACTCAGAGGCTCACCTCTCTCTGCTTCTACTCTGTTCAGTGAGACTGACAGAGAGAGGTGAGCTGCATGAGAAGACGAGAAGGCGGAGCAGCCCAATCAGTTGACCACACAGCAGCCGACATACCTGTAGATGTGAATGAACTGCCGTTGTCAGGGACCAATCACGTATCTGTATTGTTTGCTCCCTTTTTAAATTGAAAGAGTGACAATTTATCTTTATTATTTTCATGCACTTAATCACAAGAGACTTTTTCGACAGTTGTTCATTCCTGTTACTGTTTCTGCCATGTCCAGGACCTTAGATCAGTGGACACGATGACGTCACAAATATGCTAATTAGAGTATGACGTCATCAAGCAACATTTAGGAACTTTTCAAGCAGACTTTAGGTACTTTCCATTGAAAATAGTTGGCAACACTGAACAACACCTGACCAGTAGCACTATCTCAGAGTGTTTGAGAAATTCATTTTTACCTTTAGGGATTAGATTTGTTGGTTAGATCTTTACTTTTAGCAGAATGACGGATGGAAGAATTGAAATAGATTTGGTTGCGAAGTGAGGGGACAAGGGAGCGTGAAATTGGCCGGAGAATCTGAGCGGTGGAGGCGGTGTTGCATTTGCTTTACCACACCATTGTGAGGAAAAGAGAGAAGTCAAAGCTCTCGTTCTACCAGTCAATCTTCGTTCCTACCCTCACCTATGGTCATGAAGGCTGGGTCATGACCGAAAGAACAAGACCACGGGTACAAGCGACCACAATGAGTTTTCTCAGGAACGTGGCTGGCGTCTCCCTTAGGGATGGGTTGAGCTCAGTAAATTTTCTCCATATAAATATACTTTATATGTTAATAGAGTTAATATTTCACCGGTATTTAACCAGGCAAGTTGATGAAGAAGCATGGTGACATACTGTATATTAAATGCATTGACACAATAGACCTAGAGGATCTAAGGATTGTAACAAATACAAGGCAATTTATACATTAAGCCATGAGCCAAATTGTTATGTAATATTACAGACAATAATTATTTTAAATTGTTATGCTGTTCTAAACACATAGTCATTTTTATCTAAAATCTCAAAACTGGTTATTATCTTGTTTAAAATAATTATCTTTAAGGCTAAATTTGAGGACATATTATGTTAATTATTAGTATCTAGTAAAGTATCATAGCAAGGTAGAGCGCTATACTGCTGCTGGAAACCAGAAGTTGGTTTAATGAGAAATATGGGTGATCCACTGTATTTTGGAAGGACAGACTTAAATGTCAAATGTGTTGGGGTAGATACCAACAATATATTTTGTTCTGTAGTGGGTGTCCATCTGCTTGTCTGTAGTTTAGTATAATGTAATGTAGAATGGGTCCCTTGGGATGTCCTCAGGTGGCTCCGAACTTAGTGATTCATCATTTTTTTCCAGCTCTGAAAACAAGATTGAATGTAAAACTGAATTTGAGAAGGGTTGGAGAATTGGGGTTGTTTCTTTGGCTTGTGCATGGTGGGTTAGTGTTAGGTGTTGAGGCTAAATCTTTAAAACTTATAATGAAATTAATGTATGTACACTGTGGTGGGGGAAGGCAGGTCTAGTCAGCTCAACCTCCTTTCAAGAACACCACATAATAACAGACCTCAGGACCCTGGACAGCTCCACTGAGGAAGTCACCAGGGCCCAGGGGGATTCAGCACTGAAGACAGCGGACAGCGACAGGAGAGAGAAATTTTGAGCTACATTCATTGAGAACAGGGATCAGTAGTCGGAGACACACCCGGGTTTCCCAGTTGTCAACAATAACCACTGATAGAGCTCCCTATAAAACAGAGAGGAGTACGATTAAGAGGTGAGCTGTGTCTTAGATTCTAACACCCTGTTTTCTGTGTTTCTTTCTCTTTTATGTTCCGGTTTCTTCTCTCCCCGCGACCCCAAATACCGGCGAGGATTAATACGGAAAAGCAGGACGAGGAGAAAAGTGAACCACCTCTCTGTTTCACGGGTCTCTGTCGAAAAAACCTGCGGGCGGCATATAGATTAATAAAACAGCACCCACCTGTTTGTATATGTGGGACTTGTTTGTACGCTAACTGAGTTCTGAGTTGTACTGTATGGTTTAACCTCTGTTTTTTAGTAAAAACGCTGTCTCTGCTGGCTAACCTTAAATCCTGTCTGGTCTTTGACTGCGAACCTGTAACACTGGTGGAGGATGCGGGCAGTAAGAGCCGATTAGGAAGGAAGAAGGAAAATTGTCAGCCAAAGGACTCCAGCCACGCCCCGGGAGATGGTCGGGTCAGTGGAAAGGGTGTAGACGGCCTTAACCCTCAACACGGAATCCCCAGCACTCCCCAGCAACAGTGAGATTTTGCGACCACGGTGACATACAACATTGTGGCAACAAAACAGCAATGACAACACATGCCTGAATACCTGTACAAACACCTTAATTTTTTCTATTAATCTGACATTAATTTTATTTGTACAATAAACATTGCATCCCTACATTTACGCAGTTCTAGACCAGAAAACCTAAACAGCTTCCTGTCTATCAGCAGTGTAATTTCATTAAAAGCCTTGGCAGCAAAATGTTAATTTGTTCTACTGCAAAACCACAGATTTAAATTCTGGATGTATTTATTCTGGCCTAATCCACTTTTTATCATTTAACAGTAGTTACATGTTCATGTTCACAGGATCAATGAGTGTACTAGGCTACAAAATGTTGTCAGTCTTTGGCATCATATGAAATGAAGTGGAAATACACTTTGTCTTTTGTCACAGGTGCAGCTGCTTCTCCATCATGCAGGCTATGCTGATGTCACGGGACCCCCAACAAAATGTCACCTGTGTCCAACAAGGTGAGGCTTTCATCAATGAGAACGTTACAAAGACAGGAATATAGTTCACAGCTGAAGCAAGATGAAAAAGATTAGCAGAAATACTGCATCATTCACATTAGACTACAAGTGTGTTTTTGTTTGATTCATCTATTTGTTTCAGGTAATGGTTTCACTCTTAAGATGACATGATACCCTGACTGGTGCTAATGTGTTTACCCCAGCGTTTACCTGTGACAGGAATCCTATCCCAGGGATGGTGGAAAAATCCAGAATCAAGTGCAGCGTTCTGAGTGTTATTGGAACATTTATGTCTAGCATTTAAGTAGTGTTGAATAACAATGGTTTACTGAATAAATGTCTAGCAAATAAATACTGTCTACAATAATGCTCACAAAGTATAATTCATTCATTTAAAAAGTCATTTTAACTGCATCTAAGCTGTAAAGCCGTACAAGCTCTTAGTCTTTTGAGACATATTGAATGAATAAAATCAGATTCTAGAAACTCATAGAACAAAACAATTGATCAGCATCTCGAAGAGGTTGTTCCATATCCTTGTTGGACCAGATCCTCTTCAAAAACTCTCTGTGGGGTGAAATGAGAAATGTTCTGCTTTGGTGAATGTCAGCAAGTGTGGTGTTAAACAAAGCAGGTTAGTAAATGAACACTGTCCATCCTCAATATAACAGTTCAACTGAAGTAAAACCTGAATTTACTCCTTCACGCATGATGGAAGTACTACAATTGTTGTTAAATGTGCTATTTGTAGAATTTCGAGGCCGTAACAATGGAACTACTTTTTCTATGAAGTGACCAGCAAATTAGTTAAAGTTATTTATATGGGATAATGATTCCCTACTCCATAGCTTCCTAATCCTGTTCCTGGAGACCTACTGCTCTGTAGGTTCTCTATCACGTTTTCAATGAGGAACAGGTCAAAAGCACCAGTAGATTTTATTAAACATACATTTTATTCTTAACACTCGAACTATCCCGCAGGAGAATCCATAAACATGAACTGCTAACAGCAAAGGCTTATACTGGATATATATGTATATATAAATAATAGGTAAACCAAACAGAAATACTAAGTAGAAAAGAAAAGGAGGGCAACTAAGAATACGGTTGGATACAGAATACTGAAAACATATCATGGAAGACTAGGGTACTCACGAAGACAATGCAGTGATAGGGAAAATTCCTCAAGAACAGAACTAAATAGTGATATGATTACTGATACAGTGCAGCTGGGAACCTAATCAACAAAAGGGATTGGAGGACTAGAACATGTGACACAAAAGGCGGGAAAACATGAAAACAGAAAAGACTAAGTATGGGCATAACCCTGAAGGGATAAACCAAAGACCTGGAATGGATTAAACAGAAATGAATTAAGACAAGGGAGTGGCTGACTACACTGACATATCCACACGAGGGCAGCAGAGATTGGGAACACTACACAAAAACACAGACAAGGCTACAGAATGAAAGATTCCTGGTATTGTCTGTGGGAGAAGGGGAACGTTACAGAACCCCCCCCCCCCCGAAGCTGCAGCTCCAGAGGCACCAAAACAGACGAACAACCACAAGGACGAAGGGGAACCGCATGAGTAAGGGGAAGGCCATGGTATGAGACACCGGCAAGAGACCCCATGTAGACAGAACAGGGGAATGTGGAGGGCAGAGGCTGAAGCAGAGGGTGGGGGCCGAAACGGAGGGCCGGAGGGCGGAGGGCGGAGGCAGCAGAGGTCCGGAGGGCGGAGGCTGAAGTGGAGGGCCGGATGGCGAAAGGCCGCAGCAGAGGTCCGGAAGGCAAGGCTCGGGGACAAGGCAAGGCTCTGGGACATGGCAAGGCTCGGGGACAAGGCAGCCAATGGCTCGGGGACAAGGCAGCCAATGGCTCGGGGACAAGGCAGCCAATGGCTCGGGGACAGGGGCCGACACTGGAGCGGGAACAAGAGAAAGGCCCAGGCTTTAGTCCTCAGGGAATTGGGACTCTGAGGTGACCTCTGGTGGTCTGGTGGAGACGGGAGCGACCTCTGGTGGTCTGGTGGAGACGGGAGCGACCTCTGGTGGTCTGGTGGAGACGGGAGCGACCTCTGGTGGTCTGGTGGAGACGGGAGCGACCTCTGGTGGTCTGGTGGAGACGGGAGCGACCTCTGCTGGTCTGGTGGAGACGGGAGCGACCTCTGGTGGTCTGGTGGAGACGGGAGCGACCTCT
>JACXGM010011019.1:0-25542 GCA_016801145.1 Umbra pygmaea | reverse complement strand
GGTTGTTGGTGCCAGACGGGCCGGTCTGAGTATTTCACAATCTGCTCAGTTACTGGGATTTTCACGCACAACCATTTCTAGGGTTTACAAAGAATGGTGTGAAAAGGGAAAAACATCCAGTATGCGGCAGTCCTGTGGGCGAAAATGCCTTGTTGATGCTAGAGGTCAGAGGAGAATGGGCCGACTGCTTCAAGCTGATTGAAGGGCAACTTTGACTGAAATAACCACTCGTTACAACCGAGGTATTCAGCAAAGCATTTGTGAAGCCACAACACGCACAACCTTGAGGCGGATGGGCTACAACAGCAGAAGACCCCACCGGGTACCACTCATCTCCACTACAAATAGGAAAAAGAGGCTACAATTTGCAAGAGCACATCAAAATTGGACAGTTGAAGACTGGAAAAATGTTGCCTGGTCTGATGAGTCTCGTTTCTGTTGAGACATTCAGATGGTAGAGTCAGAATTTGGCGTAAACAGAATGAGAACATGTAACCATCATGCCTTGTTACCACTGTGCAGGCTGGTCGTGGTGGTGTAATGGTTTGGGGAATGTTTTCTTGGCACACTTTAGGCCCCTTACTGCCAATAGGCATCGTTTAAATGCCACGGCCTACCTGAGCATTGTTTCTGACCATGTCCATCCCTTTATGGCCACCATGTACCCATCCTCTGACGGCTACTTCCAGCAGGATAATGCACCATGTCACAAAGCTTGAATCATTTCAAATTGGTTTCTTGAACTTGACAATGAGTTCACTGTACTAAAATGGCCCCCACAGTCACCAGATCTCAACCCAATAGAGCATCTTTGGGGTGTGGTGGAACGGGAGCTTTGTGCCCTGGATGTGCATCCCACAAATCTCCATCAACTGCAAGATGCTATCCTATCAATATGGGCCAACATTTCTAAAGAATGCTTTCAGCACCTTGTTGAATCAATGCCACATAGAATTAAGGCAGGTGTGAATGCGAAAGGGGGTCAAACACAGTATTAGAATGGTGTTCCTAATAATCCTTTATGTAGCTAGTGTTCTCAAACACGGTTTTCAAAGTATTTATGACGTTAAATTCAACAGCTTGTTTTTTTACAAGGAATTATTTTACTCAACCGCACAACGGTGGCAAAAAGAGAAAAGCGCATTAGATTCTGACGCCTTGCGCAATTAGTAGTTAAGTGAAACTAAATCCCATGTTTCTCAGTTACAGACTTTGTTATATTTCTATTCATTGTTGTATTTGTATACTGATCAGAGGTTATTGCAGCTGACAGAAATAATAATTCATAATAATAGTCTGATTCAAACTGGCGAATGACAGATATCCTCCCAGAGAGAATCTGTTATTATGGTACATGTGGTCTTTTTTTATAGACTAAACGAAATAGAACAGTTTTACCATATTACTTCTAGCTGGGAATGCCGTAAATATTTGACAAACATTTTATGATTTAAAATTTCAATTTCACCAATCTTTAGATACATAACAGTAGAACCCCAAACCAAAATCTAAGCCAATTGGTGATTTCTATCCTGTATTTCCGATGGAATAACATACGCTGAGTTATTATTAACCTTATAATCAGGGAAAAACAGAGATGTTTATCAAGTGCTTCTGGTAATTACGTCGGATATCCATGTCTTTGCTTCCGTTGTGCAGCACCAAAACCGATTGGTTAATAATTGGTCAACTATCAAAATGCACAGACTAAATGTTTTAGTGGCAATACCCAAGGGATTGTTTTAGAAAACATTTTATATGTAAAGTTATATCAAACATAGATCTTACTATGCCCATTAATAAAATATGTTTGTACAGTATAAATAAATACTATTGTAAAAATAAAATATAATTTGTCCGATTATTCATAATCGGTTTCCCAATAATCGTTATCATAATAGGTGGACATCTAATTGACAGTCACCTGAGCACTGAGGTTTCTAAGGACCGTCACTACGTAGTCTAGTAGGTGG
Source organism: Umbra pygmaea (assembly GCA_016801145.1). Classification (NCBI taxonomy): domain Eukaryota; kingdom Metazoa; phylum Chordata; class Actinopteri; order Esociformes; family Umbridae; genus Umbra; species Umbra pygmaea. The sequence goes on along the minus strand of JACXGM010011019.1, from coordinate 23,569 downwards.
ACATCTAATTGACAGTCACCTGAGCACTGAGGTTTCTATGGACCGTCACTACGTAGTCTAGTAGGTGGACATCTAATTGACAGTCACCTGAGCACTGAGGTTTCTATGGTTCGTCACTACCTAGTCTAGTAGGTGGACATCTAATTGACAGTCACCTGAGCACTGAGGTTTCTATGGACCGTCACTACCTAGTCTAATAGGTGGACATCTAATTGACAGTCACCTGAGCACTGAGGTTTCTATGGACCGTCACTATGTAGTCTAGCTCAGTGAACACCTTCCTGAGCACCTCCTCATCCACCTCTCCTCCTGTACGGCGATCCAGGTCAGGAGCAGCGCGGGGGTCAAAGTTCACGTTACTGATGACCAAGCCCAGGCCTCGGGGACTGGAAGTCATACTGTAGGACTGAGGCAGGGAGAGAGAGAACAAGTAGAGGACGAGTGTGAAGGAGAGAAGTGTCAGACCTTGTGTAATTAATGATGCATTGGTACAATGATGGTGATGCGCAAGTGTTGCTGTAGTGTTGCTGAGTCCCACCCAAAATTAAGTATAAACAAATAGAAGGTTCTGGAAATGTTAAGAAACCACTGCACATTTTTCTTAAATCAACCCCATTGTAAACCTCTGGAATGTGATTCAGATGCAGATGTGTGGTCACAAACCATCAAACAAAGCTGAGCTGCTTTCATTTCTGCATCAGAAGTGGAATAAAGTCACCCACCATCAATGATAAAGACTAGTGGAGAGCATGACAAGATGTATGAAAGACAATTATTCTTATTATTCCACCAAAGACATTGATGATTTTGCAGTGGTCTCAATTTTTCCAGAGATTTATTATACTAAAACTTTCTTCTGTTTCCTCATCATATATTATGGACCAGTATACCTGGCTCCATTACTAAGCCTGCAGGAGGGTTCTTCATCTATATCTAATGTTTTCAAAACATTTAGCAGCAGCAGACTATCATCAAAAACAGTAGTAGTAGTAGTATAGCACTTAAAAAGCCAAATTCACTGCTCCTACCCATGTGATAATTCACTGGATTCACCTTAAATTATCTGTACAATAAGCAAAACTAAATAGATATTTCATTAACTTGTGAATTAAATATAAATTGATTTACCAATGTGCACAGACATGGTTTACCTACTGTCAATGGTTTACTACTCTCTTGTTACTACTCTTTGTAGTAACAGTTAATAGGAATAGTTAATAGGAATAGTTAATAGAAATAGTTAATAGGAATAGTTAATAGGAATTGTCTTACCTGCTGGAAGTGAGACCGGTAGAAGTCCTGTGTGCAGGGAAGAACAGCAGTGGTGATGGGACTGTCTGCATCCAGGCACACCTCCATTGATTCTGAAAGACAGGTCACCATTATACTGCATGCTTTGGATTACTGTGTATTACATACAAATATTGAAGACATGGCTGTCGTAGAAGCATATAAACTGCATAAAATGTCCCTGGCAGGGAAGTTAATGTTGCATTGTGAACCGTGTAGTAACCACCTTTGTGACAGAGCTCTGTGACTGACTCAGATGGGCGTGGTGCCTGCAGGTGTCAGACTACTTTACACAAAGTGGTGACATTGAATAACTACACTGTAATTTTCTTTTTCATTCACACGGGTGTTATTGTAATCATTGAAAATATGTTATTGAAAATTAATTACATATAATAAATGGAATTCAATAATATGCAAACTTACTTAAATAAATGTACTAATTCTCCCAGGTTTATCATAAAACATGAACAGAATTTATCAGCGATTTGTATTTTCTTTAACTCCCTAAACAGGCAAACAAGAATGCCCCTGTCTTTGTGTTTGGAACATCTCCTACTTTGTGTAGCCATTTCAATGGCGCTAATAAAAAGTCTTCTGAATTTAATGTTAACTAGAAAGTGGCCAATGCTTATCTAGAAAAATGTATAAAATTTCCTTCCACAAAGTCCAGTGGATGTTTGTTTTGCGTATACCATCTCTTGCTTATGCTGTCTCTAGCTAATTACAAAGTCTAAATAATTGTTTATTTAAAAAGACTCAGATTTGTTTTTCCAGATTTAAAAAAATGGTCTTACATGATTTAAGTATTTATTTCATACTTTAAGACTAAAAAGGTGAAAAAAAGAAAGTTTATAAAAGACAATGTGTATATTTTAAATTTCCCCAGGAACCCCTCCCACTTACTATGATCTCTTAGCAAATACATCCCTGGACAATATGAATCAATCAGTTGTGCCACTCAATGCACCAGTCTAGATGCCTACTCACCATGTGTTCTGGGTCTCTTGGGTATAACCATCTCCTCTTCAGTGGACAATGGGAGGTGAGGGTCCGTGTATTTCTGCAGAAAATGAAACAGTGTTTTATCCTAATACAACATGTATGTTTAGGACCCCCTCGAAAACGAGATGGTTCATCTCAAGGGGTTTATCCTATTCAATAAACTTCAACGTACGAGACAATCTAAGGTATGGTACAACAACAGGAAGATCACCATTTCGGGCTTTTTACAATTGGTGATGGGGCAAAATAACAACACGAAATACCTATTTACCTTTAACGATTGAATTATGAACCTAGATAAAGCGGGTTCAGCCAAGCTAAATGGCTTGCAGCTTTTCCTCCGTAGGTTTTAAGTATTCTAGTATTTTATAGGATACACTGGCCAATAATCAAATGCTAAAAAAAAGTTCATGCAGTTTATTTATTTTAACTGGTTTAGTGCTGATGTGCCGAAATTGCCAATGTGCCGAAATTGCGGTACTGCCCGCATTGCATGTTCTTCTCGTGAAAGATACGGAACATCACTAAATTCTGCTGTCTGGGTGTTGACAACGTGGGGTTGGGTGTGGATTCTAATCTATCCCCTCGATCTACAGTATGTCTCTGTCCTCATCCATTTCGATCTCTTCAACTCAATCCTCATCCCTCTCATCATCCATGTCTCTCAATCCTCATCCCTCTCTCCTTATTTACATCTCTCTCTTCATCCCTTTCTCTCTGTATCCACACCTCCTATGTCGTCTGCCTTGCTCCTCTCTCCCTCTTGGTCTGTTCGTCTGCCGCGTATGGATTGACACCCACTAACCTCGCTGTCCTGCTCACTCGTCCCGCTGTCTCTCTTCAGTGACTCTGCTAGCAGGGCACATAAGTGCTGCTGCTCGGTGTTTCTGAGTGCTGAACAGAAGCTTTTGAAGGCTCTGGGACCACGCTTAGGCAACAGCAACAGCAGATTCCAGCTCCGGTTTTGGGATGTGGGCTTTGCCTGGAAAACGGCAGAGATAAACTCACAAGTCAAAGCCAAGGTCATCTACAATAACATTTAAATTTGGGAATATGATGTTAAAGCCAAACTTCAAAGAGAAAACACTGGGTTATGAATGCAGGCATTTTTTAAAAATAGGCATCTCAACTGCCTAGTAGTGAAACTGTGATTGGAACATACCAGGATGTTTTCTGCCATGCTGTCAGTGAGAATGTCGTCTTGCTGCAGGCACTGAATTAACATCTCGTCCACCACCATATCCTTACATAGAGCAGTCGAGTTTTTCTTAAGCGCCCTCTTGTCCCGTTCCAGCATACAGTATTCCCCCAACATTTTACCACTACGACACAAGACAATGAGAGTCAATTCCCAACTATTTTGGTGAAACATACAGCCATATAAACATAAATGTAACTACTCCTAGCAGCATGTGGTAATAATAACTACTGTAGCCAGCTAGTTCGTAGATATAATTACCTTTTCTTTTCTCAGTCGTAGGCGTAGTAAGTTTAAGACGTCTCTTGACGTAGATAGTTGGCTGCATAAATACGAGAAAGCAATAGACAACTAGCTATAATCTATTCCCACATAGCATATGATTAGGTAGCTGTAGCCATCGCTGGCTAGCTGCTAACGTACAGAAAGAAAATTAAGTTGACAGCTGTCTTACATATTTTAAATATGAGCATTAATAAATCGAAGCTTAACTCATGAAAACAGTTACCTATCTGTGACCAAGAAGGTACAGTAGTTTGAAATCCAAGCGAAACGTAAAAGACAAGCTAGCTAAAAAGCTATTAGCTAATCTCGTATTTCTCAAAACAATGTGCACTAGCTATTCAGTCAGGTTAGCTTTGGAGAATCTTGCTAACTTTCTCTGGATGCGAACGTCGGATCCTTTTTTTCTCAAAAAATTATTTTTTTATGCCAAATATAATTTTTTGTGCACAAGTGAGTTAGCTTAATAACTAACAACCTTTTTTTTACTTCCGCGCGTCAATATGAGTGGGAGGGTCTAATATTATTATTGTTTGGATTACAGCCAATGAAAAACAGGTATTTATGATTGATGGTTTGCTGGGCGAATACTTTCATTTTAAAGGCGTGGTTGGGAAATATATTAAATCAAATATGAATTAGAATCTATGCTGAGAAAACAAAGCACGTGACGAGTAATTCAGACAAAAAAGGAAAGAATCAAAGACATGTGTCAATTGGTGTAGGGTAGGTAGGCTATCCCTGGTCTCCATCTGGATTTGAAATGTCTGTTATAAAAGTTTCTAAAACAGCAAAGACATTGAAATGTAATTATTTCCAATAAATCAAAAATAAGAAACATCTGTATTGAACCTGGATTTGTCAATGTGAATTTATCTGTGCCACTCATTTTCTATTAGAGGGCATTAAAAATAATATTACAATGTAATAATAGATAGAAGTGATGTCTCTGCGTATTTTGAAACAATTTTGAATTATGAACAATGTCCAAAATTTCTTTAGGATTTTCTTTCATGATTTGGCACTATCCTACAGGCATCCGATGTCCTAAGAAAAGCCCCCAACACATTCTATGCAATTGGTTACTATCAAAATCCTAGAATAAAAAATAAATAATAATTGTATATACAGTGGGTATAGAAAAGAATCACCCCACTGTAAAATAATCACATTTTGTTGCTCTGCAGTCTGACATGAAAACAGAGTTTTTGTTTCATTCAGCTGAACTCATAACATCCAAGTGAAAGATATAATACCAACTTGTCAAAAAAGAAATTACAAATTAAAAAACAGAATTACTGAGTTGGAAAAAGAATCACCCCCTCCTAAAAATGACTTGTAAACCCAACAAGGTGTAGTTAATCAACTTCTCAATAGCACACAAAGCCAATTGACTTTCAACTGGGATGAGCTGTGGTCATTTTGATTAGCTCAGCATGAAACAAGCTTTTCCTAAAGCATTTCAGTCCTTGGTAATGCAACTGAAGACCACAATCAACTATGGGTGACAAGGCATTGTCAAAAGATATACGGGATAAAGTTGTGAACAGGCAGTCAGGAGATGGATACAAAATAATTTCAAAGGCTTTATCAGTGCCTAGAAGCACAGTGAAGTCCATTATTAAGAAGTACAAGGTATTTGGTACAACACAGACCCTCCCTGGGTCAGAACGTCGCTGTTTGCTCAATGCCAAGCGATAATCCAATACAGCTCACCATCTAAATAACACCATTCCTACAGTAAAGCATGGAGAATAGAACCAATGTATTTTCACTATCTTAATATGTTGGTGTGGTTGCCCTAAGGTACAGAACTATTTGCCAAATAATTGAGTCATGAAAGTATGTATTATGTTTATGTTATATTCATGTAATGTGCCGTTTTCCATCTGAACTCCCCATAGATGTTCTGTTTGGTTGAGGTCAGGTGACATAATTGGCCAATGAATCACTTTCACACTGTTCTTCCTCAGAAATGCATCAGTGGCCTTGGATGTATGTTTTGGGTCTTCATGTTGAAAGAGTACATGGCGACCCAGGGTGTGAAGTGATTGTAACATTTTCTCTTTCAGTATTTTGCAGTACATCTGTGAAGTCATGATGCCCTCAATGAGGTGCAATTCCCAGACATCTGCAGCACTCATACAACCCCACAGAACAACACTCACACCACCATGCTTTACTGTGTTTACTCTGCCTTTTTGATTGTACTCTTCCCCCTTGCTGAAAACATCTACAAAAGCAAACACAGATCAACATATACCAGAAGAAAAAAGTATGGAGAAGGCTTGGAATGACTCATGATCTGAAGCATACCACATGGTGGAATCAGTGTGATGGCAATAGCGTACGTAGCATCCAATGGCACTGGGCCACTAGTGTTTATTGATGATATGACAGAAGACAGAAGCAGCCAGATTAATTCTGAAGTGTATAGGGATATATTGTCTACTAATTCAGTGAAGTTGATTGGATGGTGCTTCACTTTACAGATGGAAAATGATCCAAAACTTTCTGCGAAAGCAACCCAGGAGTTTTGTAAGGCGGAATATTCTGCAATGGCCGAGTCAATCACCTGATCTCAACCTGATCAAGCATGCATTTCAATTGCTGAAGACAAAACTTAAGGCAGAAAGTCCCATCTACAATAACAATGAAAGACAGCTGTAGTAAAGGCCTGGCAAAGCATCACAAAGGAGGAAACACAGTGTTGGGACAACGTTGAAAACACTGTCTCCTTTGTAAGGTTGGTCATTCTGTCGTGGTGTGTTATTATTTGAAGGCAGGAGGCAGATGCGTATTCTCAACTGCACATAATGTAGCCTCATTCAGCTTATCAACCAGGTAATTATTACAATCAGGTGTGCTAGATTGGGGTTGGAGTGAAAACTTATACGGTGGTAGCTCTCCAGGAACAGGATTGGTGACCCCTGCCCTACAGAAAACAATGTCCGACCCTGAACACTACAAACACAGGTGTATATATACTGATGGGACAAGTGATAATAGACAACAGTTGTAGACAATAACGAGGACCTAGATGTACATGGAATAGATGGGCTGACTGGTACAGAACTGCATATACAACAAGAAACCACGAGATGTCACCAAAAACCACAAGACTGGGAAACACTGGGGAACTATGAATAAACAAAATAAAAAACACCATACAAGAAGAAACCGTAATAATGAAAACTAAACATAATCCACAAGAACACAGGGGACATGGTGACAGAAAAACTAACAACAAGAAATTGAGACACAAGGGAAATTGTGACACTTATCCAAACCAGGTATTTTACAATAAATAATTGCATTAGTGATTTGGCGCACTATCGTGACAAAAAGATTTGCAGAGAAAATAGAGATTCATAGATGGAGATTTGAGAGCGAGAGACACCCATGGATGGCGGGATATTTCTAACCAATCAGATGATGTTATCATTGACCATCCAAATGATCGGGGGGAAGTGGGAGACAGATCAGGCAAGGCGCTGAGACGGCTGATGCCCGCGATACGATGTTATTATATAGCTAGCTAGCAATATTAGATGTGAGATAGCTAACTTTTGAAAGGCAGTGTGTTCTTCTAAGCTGATAGCAAATACATTTTCTGTAATGTATAGTTATATAATTTTACTTTTATATAACTTTACTCTTTGGTTTCGATTAAGAATCAGAGTCTGGTGTCAAACTCTGCTGGTATTAGACCTTACTTAAGTAGCTAGTTACCTTCACAACATGTTGTATAACATCAAACAACTCCAAAGGTTCAGTAAGTACATTTTCTTTGCTTATTTCAAATTTGGAAGATGCATTGAAATTACAACCTAATATGTCCCGCTTCCATGATTGTATATGCTTTCCAGCACAGCTTATCAGTTTGCAAGCTTAAATATTAAAGATTTACTGAAAGTGTAGATGGGAAATTATGGTAGGTATGTGTGGCTTTTCAAGAACATGCAGCCTACCTGAGCCATGTATTTAAACCATTAGCTACAAGGTATTGCATGTGATTCTGCCCAGTCTAATGGTATTTCTCACCCATCCAGATGTTGAGTTTAAGTCTGGAGGAGCTGGTTGCCAGTGGTTGACATCTAACTTCACTGAGCACATGGTTATTTGGTACTAAGACATGTGTAATACTTTATCTTGAATGCGTTTACAGTAGAAAACTATGGATTTAAAATATTAAATCACATTTCAAAACAGGGCCCAGTTTGAAGCAAGAGAACCATTTGCCAGACTTAAGAGACAGCAGTTAGGCCTACTCTTTCTATAATTCCAAGGAGTAGTTTTCCAGACACAGAGTAAGTTTAAAAAAATGTGTCCAAATGTTCATGAAGCTAGATCTGTAGTCATACACATAGGTGTAATCTGTGACTGGGAAACTATAGGTAAGACTCAATGGCTATCTGATTATTCTAATTCAATATATATTAACACAGATATATAAATCTGATGTAGAGATATTGGAAAAGTGACTGGCGTAATTACCAGAGGCACATGTTTGTGGATGGCATGGACGTTACATCTATGTTTTAGCAAGTATTACTTTCACTATGACCAAATTGAACCAGCACACAATGCAAAAGGCTGTTAACTTGGTACCGCATTCGGCCTGAGGTCTTTTTTTAATAGTCAGCCTGGCGATAACTAAGATATTAGTTTGTCTTAGCTGTTTTCACAACTGGGCTACAATCTTCTTTCAATCTTATTCTTACGTCATTTAGATATATTGTATTTGGTCTATTAATTTTGATAGATTCCTAAATAAAGAGCAAAGCACTTTCTATGTGCTGTTCTACATGAAACCATCTGAATTCCTTATATTTGGTCAATTGAGCTAAATAACTATGTCCAAGTGTGTAGAATTACAAGAATAGCTTTTTAAAGGATAGGTGTCATGTATTTTGTCCCCTCAAATGTATGACTGTTTTAGGCTTTGTTGGGCCAGTAACTGAACATCTCCAGGCTGATTATGAAAAATGATTTTCCCCTGAGCAAAGCACTTACTGTAACTAAACCACATAAACTAAATAACACAAACACCATATACACTCACCTTCCACTTCATTATGTACAACTTGCTAGTGCCGAGTTGCTAGTGCCATTTTTTTCTTCAGAACTGGAGGACCACGTTTTAATCCCCAGATGTTATGCTGCAATAGCTTATGTGCCAGGGGACTAGGGTCATTCTGTCCTTTCTCAGTCCCTACTTACATTTTATTGGTTTTTGTGATGGGGACAAGAGACAGTGTATATATTTATTTTTGGGGTCAGATTCATATAGAGGTACTAGACCTAAGGGATGCCCATTCTAATGTTTCTGATGTCGTATTGATCTTAGGAGGACTCAAACCCTTGAAATATGCCTCAGAACCACGTGACCGAATGACTCCTTCCTGTCTCTGTCCTGGGTCCATCTTGCTGTGTTGGTGAACACATTTCCTGCCTGGAGACTCTAGTTGTACCTCACTACTCAAGTCCACTGAACTGCGTTGATGCCACACAAAGACTGTGTTCACAGCTCACCCATTCCCATCTCCAATTGAACACTGAATAACCATGTGACCTTAACGCAATAGACCATGTTCCTTTCAGATTCCCAAGTATGTCGTCTTGCTGCAGGATATGAATGAAGAGCTTGTCCACCACCATCTTTATAAAAGAGCCATAAAAAATGTTGAAGTGCCCATTTGTCCCATTACAGCATAATGTATTCCCCCAACATTCATGACTGTCCGTTCCCAACTATTCTGGTAAATCCATGACGTGATATAAAAAGCCTACACAACTTACAGACTCTAGGACACTTGTACCGCCTCTGCAGCTTCCAAAACTCATTCTTTTTCTTTGCCTTATTCTGAACCCACAGTATTTCCCCTAAAGAGTGGTACTGAAAATTGGGTTGGTGAACATTATTTTTGTCAACTTTGGCAACTGTTCTACTCACCGTGCTAACTGTTCCTAGATAACTGAAGGCAGAACACAGACACATAGGCAAAAATTGATGGAAGCAATTGCCTGGGGAGAAGGGTGGGGAGAGGGGATGAATGAGCCATGGATGAGTTGGGGATGATTAAGTTGCCATGATTGTATGAGTGCCAGATTGGAAATGTGTCCAGGACAGTGGTTTTCTACCCGCACCTCGGGGCACACCAGACATTCCACAGTTTAGCTATAGCCACTTAGTTAGTAGCACATCTGATTAAACTCATCTTCTAATGATCAGGCCCTTGATTAATGAATATGGTAGTTCATTGAATACAGCTAAACTGTGGACGTATGGTGTGCCCCGAGGAGAGGGTTCAAACCCCTGATCTAGGACACCCGTGTAAACCCCCAACTCTTACAAAGAGTGCCATGGGATTTTTTTGTGACCCCAGAGAGTCACGACACCCATTTAACATCCGATTTGAAAGATGGCACACTATGCAGGGCAGATGTCTTCGTCACTGCCCTGGGGCATTGGGAATAATCTTTAAACCAGAGGGAAGTCTGCCCCCTACTGGCCCTTCCAGGAGCAATAGTTTACCATCCAGGGACCAATGAGGCCCGACCCTGCTTAGCTTTAGAAGCAAACCAGCAGTGGTATAAAGGGCACTATGCTGCCATCATGAATGTAGCACATTGGTATGAAGGACGCTCTGAGCTTGTGGGAAAGCTCCGGTTATTATTTGGCTAACACGTTCTGCTATAGAAACATACAGATCTAACCCATGATATCTATGCGCACGTAAATACTCACTGAAGCTTTCTTAAATAAATGTGTAGTTAATATCATCAGCAAGGTTATCAAATCTTTTTATGTTCATATGATGTAAACAATAGGTCAAAATTCTTCATTTCAATAAAATATCAAATTATTTACAAACTAGCACAAGATTATTGACAGGGAATATATTGTCTTCAAGCTAATTTGTATTTTGGTGTATAGTAGTATTTCCATATACATAGTGAGTTTATTCATGAATCCCCTTGTCACCATTCTGAATAGAATTCTAAGCCAGAAATCACTTGGCTGTTGCAGTCGTCATGGCAGGTTTTAGAGCTCTGGGAAACCCACCATGGATACTATTATCTTTCAATAATAAATTTGATATTCTACTTTTAAAATGAATAACCTTTGTGGACGGCAAGGACATTTTGATTGATGGATTCAACGTTTTTTATACAACTTGGAAGACATTCCATTTAAGGAATACCTGATTGGTAAAATTATGCTAAAGAAGAGATTGGAACACGTTAGTCAATGAAAGTATGAAGTGAATTTCTCCAGCAAGCAGACCAATCACGTCCCCCTTGTTGTTTGATGTCTTATTCCCAAAAGTATCTGATCAATTCCTTGGCTTTCCCCCTGGTGCACCCATCGCCACCTATTCTCCACTCCTACGTCGCTACCTTCAATCAAACAACATAATTTATGAAAAAAAAAGCCATTCTGATTAGCTGGACCAGTACTAACTGGCTGGGCCAAGGCCCTGCTATGTGCTGGTGAGGAGAACGGGACATGGGTTCACAATGGCGGATGCTGGGAGAGCTGTCCTGGGGTTGGACCAGGCTTAGGAGAATCACACAGGTCTACTAGCAGCCCTAATCGTCTGGGTTGCGGGTCTGGTGGCAAGGGGGATTCTAGTTGGCCAGAGCGCCCAAGTACTGGAGTGGATAGGGGGCGCATCGCTAGCCAACTAGGGATTGCGCCCATGAGATCACAGTCCACGTCCCCTTTACCTTCCTCCTCTGTCTCATCCTGGTTCCGTCTCTCTGCTGCTGCTCCTCCTCGTTGTTCTCTGGCCGTGGTTGCTTTGCTTGCCCGCAAATTGTTGGCCGACAATCCTGTCTCCCTGTTCGTTGAGTGGGGAGGTAGCCGACCCATGTCAGCAGTGGTGCATTGGTCTCCCTCCTGAGCCAGTAGCTCCCATCTTTGGCCCGGCCCAGCCTTCCCATCACCCGGTAGGGGAAACCGAAGGGGCTATACCCCTCGTCCCCCTTATAGCTCCCAGATGGTTGGATATTTTTGAGAGCGGCTAGTATATTATTTTCCAGCTCATCAAAGTAGGTATCCTCCCCTAATCGAGTCATAATATGCTCTCCTCCCTTGCTGTCTCCGTTTTATACGGCCATTCATTTTGTAACATGCTGTTGATGTTGTAGGTAGTAAGTGGAGACAAACAGGAAAACTTAGAATTAAATCACAAACATTTTATAAGTCAAAATGACTATGAGGAGTCCATAAACGTTCATCCAAAACACAGAGTTACACCTGACATGCACGTGACATTGCGATAATGAATGACAAATTACCAAACAAACAGGGCACTAAGAACAACACTAAAAATACAACTGAACAAGGAAGGGCACAAAAGAATGAGCCCGCTACATCTATCAAAGGGGAACCGTGACACCAGCCATCAATAGGTTGGTGATTTTGACTTCCATTGACCGTTATGTCATTTTGTTCTCAACGAATTACACAATGTACAGTAAAGATTTTAATCTTTAATATGTTTTGTTCACCGAGACGAGATGTGTGATTTGAGTGTTCCCTTCATGTTTTTGAACAGTGTAGTTATATGTAGCATTGTTATGCATCCCATATGATATGATATGATATTGTTTATTTATTTACTTAGTTGGGACAGTGCACATTAATCAACAATCTTACATATCTGTACAGACTGTAAATGAGCCAGATTATAGCATAGATGCTAATTTCCATTTGTAGTCACAAACCCAACCTGTATGTTTTTTGATGGTGGGGGAAACCGGAGCACCCGGAGGAAACCCACACTGACAAGGGGAGAGCATACAAACTCCACACAGAAAGGTCTGGGATGACCGGGGTTCGAACCCAGAACCTTCACTAGGCCACCATGCCTGCCCATATGGCAAAGCCCCATCACTGCACCACTCTTGACTCAAAAGTACAGTATATTTGAATCTCCACATTTGGTGTCCACATTTTTTTCCTACCTAGTCTACCACCAAGGTATACATGTTATTGACCTAACCTTTAACCCGACCTAAAATAGCACACAGTAAAAATAGATTATTTCTGAGAACTGTGACTACTCATCATGTATTGTATGTGAAACTTGATGACCTATTTGCAGTGTCAGGCTTAGCCAGGTCACCATTGCAAATGAATCAGTTATCAATCGGCTTACCTGGTTAAATAAAGGTTAAAATAAAAAAGATCCTCCATCCTCTCCACGGCCTCCCTTTCTCAACACCCCCCCCCCTCCACTACCTCTCATTCTCAACACCCCCCTCCTTTCTGGCCTGCTGCCTTGCTCCTCTTAATAATTGATGACTCTACAGACTCAAAGGGTAACAGGTCTAAAGAGCACCTCTCCTGTGTTTATTTATATACCCACCTTAACACACTGTCAGTCAGGGAACCCACTGACTGTTTATTATAACTCTTCTAATTCCCATCACACCCAATTTCTCTGGGTCCGTCCACGTCTGTCCATGTCTGTAAGGGTCAAAGTGGTGTCCATCAATGTGAGGCCGTATGGCCAGGAAGGGGTTAATGTTGCAAGTCTGGTTGACAGCAGGGCAGGGGGAAGGAAGTAGAGAGATTAAATGAGTGAGGCAGGGGGCAGGGAGAGAAAGAGAGGGAGGGTAGGGATAGATGAATTAATTCATCCATAAGCAGCTCTCATTGACACCATAGCTAGAGCACTGGCATACTCAGGCACCCACAAAACAATGGAGAGAGAAGAGAGAAATGACAAATGTATCACGAGGAAGAGAAGTTTCACTTTTGGGGCGTATGGAGGGTGAGTAAAACAGTCAGATTATTTAGAAAAATTAGAAATAATCTGTGTAGTCATGAATTACTAAAGTTGTTCTTAAGAATACACACTGTCATATCTGTTTACACTTTCCTATTCGTAGTGTGGACAAGTTCACGTGTGAAAGTGATAAGAGGTGAGTAAAACTTTATTATTTATCTTTACTCACAGTTGATGTGGGTCAATTAGAAGTGTAGCTGTTGAGACAATTCTAGTTGATGGAGAAACTGATAGGCTTTATTACGTTGCCATGGTGTTTCACCTGTTGCAGCAATCCTGACCCATTAGAAGAACACAGCATTCTGGATGTTCTAGACTCCCCTACCAGTGAGTCCAAACCTCTCCCCAATACAGGCAACAATCAGAAGGTAATATTGACATCTCTATTATGTGGATCATATTGATTCAACATATCCGTTACGTATAGTATGTTCATCAGATCATGTTGAACTTAATGTCCCTCATCTTCCTCGATCTTCTGCTTGTCTTCTGTTGTTCCGCTTTCTCTTAATGCTTCTCCTTCAACTTCCTTTTTCTGTTCCACTATCTCTGCTGGTTTGCCTGCCGCTATGTCTGTCACATTTTGTCTTCGTGTCTGTTTTCCATGTAAGGTCACAGAGCTGTTTGAGATCATTGAAAAGCTGCAGGTGAGTGTGCACTCTTCTCGGTGTCCATTCAGTGAAGTGTCTGTGTTAAAGTGGCTCTGTTCTGTCAGCCAGTGAGTCAGACACTGTCCCCCCCCCCTCTATTAACAGGGCAGCAGGCTAGATGAACAGCGGTGTGAATTCCCTCTTCCTCTGAGGGTGAGCTGCTTCTCCAATACAATGCCAAGTGTTTGTGTTGACATTGTCATATTCTCACGGACATTTAGTTCCCCCAAACACTAATGCCACAGTAGTAATTACACTCATAACAGCATGCATACAACTGAATATTTAATGTGTGGTTGCAACCATGACAACATGTACAGTGCTCTCCAGACTGGTTTGAGTCTCCATTGAAGACAAGCAAAAAAGTAATTGATGTTTAAGAGTTCAGAGTTTTAAATCATCCTCCCTTTAAAAGTCTCAGCTTCTGAAGATAGGCGGTGAACTTCCATTGATTCTGCCTCCAAAGCTGGGGGGTTACTGGATAGACCCCCCGCTAGAGACGTCCAACACCAGTCCCACGTCCTCTCATTACGGAACAGAACCAGAGAGCTATGACATCATGGAGAGAGACAGTGAGGCCAAAAATTACCAGAAGTTCTTCCGGTCACGAGTTAGTACAGTACCACCAATAGTCCTATTATAATCATTGACCAGAGGAATTATTATTTAAGATTATTATTACTTCTGGACATTTTGAGGAGTTAAACAAACACTCTCTCTTTCTCCTATGTGAGTATCACCACACCTTTACCGCTGTGGACCCCTTACTGGGAGCCCTGGTTCTCTCTGTTTGCTTGGAGGAAGAAGAGAAGAGGCTCAGAGTCATTTTAAGGTTGTAGAAATTCTCTGTTATCTGAATACATTTTTTATCAATGTATTGAAACAGACTTATTAATTTCATGAACAACAGTTAATAAGCATTGTTTTTTATATTGTAGAATGAAGGAATGTTCTCTCCATGGAGTTTTCTCTTTGTCTCTATTTCCAAACATCCCATCATCTGTGGAACTAGCCAAGGTACACGTGTTTGATTAATAAATATCTTTCATACTTATGCTGAAGTTAATAATCACCATTCATTTAAGAAAGGACTCAGTCTAACCCTGGAACTGTGTTGTGCCTGTCAGATGCTTTGCGATAATGTGACTGTGTCCAGATTTGATGTGGTCAGTTATCTCAAGGTACCTTCATTTCACTGCACGCATTCCCAAATTCTTTGTCTTTATATTACAGAATATAGTGTGAAAAGAAGCTATAAAACCTGTTCCTCACCCTTTACCCAACGTTACTTATTTCATCCTCACTTTTCACCCATCTTTCAGGCACCAGACCTTATAACAGCATTTGATGAACATAGAATGTCTCAGAACTTCAAGTTTGGTGTCTTATACCAGAGAGAGGGACAGGTAAACCAAGTGAAATGTCAGGTACATGCAGGGTGGCATTCAATATTGTAACTGTGCCCTCATACAGTTTGTCTCCTACAGTGGACAGAGGAGGATATACTCCATAACAATGAGGAAACTGAAGACTTTCAAGAATTCCTTTCTATTTTGGGAGATACAGTCATGCTTCAAGGCTTCACTGGGTAATGTACAATTGGATTTGATGGCTGTTTCTGACATTGTAAAACAATATGCCCACAGACTTCCCACCTTTCCCTACACTATTAATCTTCTCTTTTTCAGCCCCACTCTCTTCACTCTCTCGTTCTCTCCACTCTTTTTATCTCCCCATCCTCTATTCCTTTCCCTAATTCTTCGAAGTTTCTCTCAGGTTCCGAGGAGGTTTAGACGTGTGTCACGGCCAGACAGGAAGTGATGCAGTGTTCACTTCTTTTCGAGGCAGAGAGATCATGTTCCACGTTTCCACTAAACTGCCATTCATAGAGGGTGATGCACAACAGGTCAGCACTGACACGTACATTCCTAGCCCACATCCAATCACTTCAATCCAGGTGTAGTGACTCCCACTTTAACCCCTGCTCATTCATCACCACAGCTACAGAGGAAGAGACACATTGGAAACGACATCGTTGCCGTTGTTTATCAGGAGGGCAACACCCCTTTTCTGTGTGATGTCATCAGCTCACACTTCCTGCACTGCTTTGTAGTGGTCAGGAGGCTGAAAGGAGAGGGAAAGGAAAGACGAGGGGCATTCCAGGTGAGATGAAAATAAACAAAATACAGTAATTCCATCATGTTTTGTTTAATTCATCAAACATAATAAAAACCCAATTCTGAAAAAGTTGAGACAGTATGGAGAATGCAAAACAACAAACAAACATTGCACTGAAAACAATAGTTGGTTCAGTTTACCAATCAGTTAAACCATTCATCCAAATATGCATGTCCTCAGTTGTATGCGGCCTTCGTTTCTTTATTTTTCTCTTCATAATGCGCCACACATTCTCAATTGGAAACAGGTCAGCACTGCAGGCAGGCCATGCTAGCACCCACACTCTCTGATTATGCAACCATGCGCTTGTAATCCGGGCAGAATGTGGCTTGGCGTTGTCCTGCTGGAAAATACAGGGACATCCCTGGAAAAGACAAGTTCTGAATGGCAGCATACATTGCTCCAAAACTTGTACATATCTTTTTGCATTAATGGTGCCCTCACAGATGTGAAAGTTATCCATGCCATGGGCACTGACACACCCCCATACATGACAGCTGGCTTTTGGACATGACACTGATAACAGCTTGGATGGTCCTTTATCTCTTTGGCCCAGAGGACACGATGGCTGTGTTATTATATTGTTATTATATTATATTGTTTATTTGTTTTATGTATGCACGTACCGTTTTGTATATGCCAATGCTTTGCATTGTAGTTTTGTTTTCTGTTATATCATGTATGTCCCTTTAAGTTTTTGTGACACCTCTCTCTAGTTTGACCATTTCTAGGATAGGGTTTAGGTTAGGTCAGGCTGTAGTTTGTAGATCTGATGATTACTGACTACGTTCAGCCGTGTTCTATTAGCCAGTTAGTTTGCTCTTTATAAAGGGTGGCCAAACTAGAGAGAGGTGTCGGTCATTGAATATCTGTTCGTGGGTGTGAGATGGCTGTCTGGGAGCTACTATTTTAAATGTAAGTTGTGACAAGAGTGTTGTTGAAGTTTGGAAGTTTATGCGTACATTTGGAAGTTTAAGTTAGCTGTCAGCGTCCCACGTCGCTGTGATGCATGGTAAAATATATGGTATCGTTGTGCACTCGCATTTACTTGTTCACCTGCAACTGTACTAGGTTGTGAAAAGAGTGTGATATGTGCTTGAGTTTATGCGCACGTTCTACATATATAAATATATTTGTTTTCAGTGTTTATGCCACTGTGAGAGCATTATAAGCTATATAAGTATACTCGTTGTGCACTCGCTTCAACTGTTCGCCTGCAACTGCAATACATGTATGTTTCCTGGATGTCCATTAAATAAGCAACAACCATCTACTGCCTGCTTTGGTCTCGCTCCAACTACACCACACCAATCCGTGACAGAAATACAGTTTTTATAGCTTATATAACCTGTCACTGAAAGAGAAAGTGAAGTTCTACAAATGGGACATTTTTAGATGTTATAACCCTAAATAGGATACTTCCCCGTATTTGACAAAGTATCTCTGATAAAAATACACTATGGAATAAATTTAATAACAATAATACATTTGTCATAATTACGAGATCTCAATAATTATGGTCACTACAATACATTCACTTTAACACATCCATTGGTGGATGGTTGTTAGTAATAATTATGAAAATCAAGCAGAGCTCAGCTTGGATAAATCCAGGATGGAAGATCAAATCGATCAGTCAGATTAATAAACCAATAATTTAATACTAGATATAAAGTTGAAGGTCAATGTAGTTGTTATTTAAATAAAAATAAAATGTTGTATGTCACGAGTCCTACCCCCCTCTAGGTTTCTTCCTAGGTTCCAACTTCTAGGGAGGTTTTCTAAGTCACTGTGCTTCAGTAGTCATTGTGCTTGCCCTTTGGCGTTTTGGGCTGACTATATTTCAGCCTAAAACTTAACTATGACAACTGCTGATGTAAAAAGGGCATTATAAAATACATTTGGTAGATGGATTGTTCAATAACTACAAAATATATTTAAAAAAGCCTGCTTTTCTAACAGTGTTTTGTTTGCAGGTGTCTGTCACAGGTCGAGAGGATGTACCTCCATTTGGTCCTGCTCTCCCTGATCCTCCTATTTTCACAGATGTAAATAAGTTCAGGTGTCAATTCTACATACAAGATGAAATTCTATGATGTTGTTGTTTTTTATTACCTCTGTATCTCTTCTTTCAGAGATTCCAGTTGAGGGACTTCCTGCTGACCAAGCTGGTCAATGCAGAGATCTCTTGCTATAAAGCTGAGAGGTTCAGCAGATTGGAGGTAGCCACAGAAGAAGAACATCTATAAGACCACTGTAAATGTGAACAGTTATGCTTCAAAGCCTTACATGCGATAAATAGAGTGCAATGTCTGTCTAAATATATAAAAACTATCTTCTAATTGATCTGTTCTTCTTCCCAACTCTACCATAAATGCTGCCTCACTCTCCCATATTCTATATTTCTAAGCTGCGTACTCGTTCATCCCTTCTGGAGGGTCTGCAGGCAGAACTGTCCAGCCGCTCCCAGTGCATGATGGGAGATCCGACCGTGTCTGCCTTCCTATCCTCTGAGGGGGTTAGGGGCATGCCTGAGGGAAGTGGAGGGTTCATTGAAAACTTTAAGGTATTATCAGACATTATTTCCTATCCTCTCCAGTATTTTCAGTGTTGGACTAGACACCATGTGTGTTCTCTGTGCTGCAGAGGGCCATCCGGGTGCGCAGTCATTCTTTTGAAACTCTTGGGGGGCCCAGGAAGATTGGGGGTGTTCCGCTCTCACAGAAGCCCAAGGTAACCCGTCCTGAAGATGGAAAAATGTTCAGTTCTTTTATCAAGATATTATTGACGTCTTTTTGGGAAATTACTTACTTACAGCAACGACCTGGGAGCCATAAGGGTTAACTGTCTTTCTCACGGACAGAACGACAGAGGATTTACCTTGTCAGTCAGGGAGCCTCAAACCAGTGTCCTAATGGACCCCAATCAAATGCCCTAACCAGTAGGCAAACTTGCGATCCTAATGCTGACTAGTTCTGTTTTTTTCCTCCCCATCTAGCCTGCAACAGAGAGAAATGGAGAGAGGTAAGACAATAGAATGTCAATGACTGCTTAAACCAATAGAAAATAATTCTGAGATATCAGCCAAATTGAACCCTCTTTCTATGCCTCTTCTTCTCTGCGAATACCCACTACTGACAAATCAAAGAGACAAGCAGGCACGCATTCACACTGTGCTTATGCTGTTTTTGTTTTTCAGTGAGTTGTCCAACAAGTCCCCTGGAACTAGCTTTCTACCCTCAGACAACCAGAGTTCTACAGAGGTCAAGGCTCACTCCAGTCCACAGGAGGACACGTAGACAGAAAGATTATTTTAATAACAGATGATCCTTTGTATGTACAAGTTGTAAAATAAAGTTGATAAAAGAGTAGCAATATAACACAGACAGTAAATTATAGAATATTATTATATTATATATACATATGAATGTTAATATTTACATCCTTGTGAAATCAAGACTAATAAATTAAAATGTTATGTTTTATCAGATATGAATAAAACAAGGACACACTCATGAGTAAATTAGTTTCTTAATTGTAGACCTCTTTACTGCCTGTTTTCTATGCTCAATCAAAACGCAATAGCATGATTCACAAAGTTAGACTGAATGTCATACAGTTTTGATTTCAAAGTCATTTTTAAGTGGCATAAAGGTCTATTTAAGTGAGAATTGGCATAATAGTAATAGATTCTTAACCAAAACTGAATTTATTATTGAAAATAATTACTAAGTGTCAATTAAACTTAAAGTAAATGTATGTATAGAAGCTATAAGCAATAGTGGCAGAAAGTCTGCAACCCATTGACATCACCAAACGCTTGGTATTATAACTCTAAGATGGTCATGCTCCAAGGAGTGAGGCTCCCATCTTGTGACTGTTCCAGGAGGTCGCAGAATGGAGTGACTAACAGACAGCTGTTTGTCATAAGCCTCATTTACCTCTGTATTTCAGAGTCCTTTACAGACATTAAAATGTCTGTCATTGTCGCTGTACGTATGCTGCCTGTGGATGCTGTTGCTGGATGCTAGTTTTTTTTCAAGTACTATTAAATATTAAATTTCTAAACACGCTCCTGTTTCTGCCTCTGCTTCACTACGCTATGCTTCTCCAACATGGAAGTCTATGTACCCGAGCTGAGGTTTGCAGACCGAAGGAGATAAGGTGAGGAAGTCCGTTTGACTGCTCACCGGCCAGGCACTACACATGGGCAGCTGCAATCTGGGAGAAGACCGGAGGTGGACAGTTATGAACTCTTTTCCACCAGGCTAAAGACCATCTTTGCTCCATTCCACGGTGGAATAGGGGAGTTGAGCTGCCTGCACACCTCTGTTCCAGCCACAGTCATCATCCCCTCTGCCTAGATGGCAGTTACAGGGAGTGGTTTGGCGACCACCGAAGATCACCATCTATACTAGTATGCCCAGGCTTTATGGCAGCCTGCCCAGACTTTCTTCCACCCGCCGGTGGTACCAGACCCCATCTTCACTGCCGCCGCCACACGAGGCACTGCCTCCACCACCAGAGCTTAAATCACCTTAATTAACTCTCTCATTGTATCCCAGTTTACTTATATGCTTATGGTTTTGCCTACTCCCAATGACATGATTTTTAAATTATATAAACAAAAGATATTTAACTTTATATGGAATGGTGAGCCAGACAAAATAAAAAGAGCATACTTGTATAATGATTATGAACATGGAGGTCAAAAGGTATTGAACATTAAAGCTTTGGATCTTTCATTAAAAGCATCAGTTATACAAAAGGTATACCTAAATCCTAATTGGTTCTCAAGTAAGCTAGTAAGAGTATTTCACCCATTGTTCAGTAAGGACCTCTTTCCATTTCTACAAATTACAACTGACCATTTTCGGATATTGGAAAAGGAAATCAGTTCTAAGATGTCGTTATTTTTCAAACAAGCTACGAAACTTTGGTTGCAATTTCAATTTAATCCACCTGAAAATAGGGACCAAATTTTACAACAATTGTGGCAAAATTCTCATATACTAGTTGATAAAAAGCCTGTATACTTTGACAAGATGTTTGGAAAAGAAATAATGTTTTTAAATGACATTATAAATGAAGCCGGTGGAGTGATGCCTTACATATAGTTAACAAAAACATATGTAGATATTTGCTCCTTTAAAAAAAACAATCAACTAACTGCAGCAATACCATATATGTAACAGTACACAATAGTTGGGAGGCAGAAGCGTCTTCAATTCTATCTGGACATTTATTTCAACTGGAAAGGAGGAACTGCACAGAAACAAACACAAGAACACACATGAGGAACTAAACAAACCATAAATAACATGACATCAAGAACAAGACTAACAAGGAACACTAACATACCTGCACAGAAACAATGAACGACAGAGGGAGAAGGAAACACAGGGGCTAAATACTAAAGCAAATGGGGACTAATACAAAACACCTGGGAACATAATCAAACACTGAAGTGAACTATGGGAAAACTGAACCACATGCTAGACATGAAAAGGACACCAGGGGGAACTAAAGCATAACACACAGGGAAGCAAACCAAAGTAAACATGGTCCATTATCCAGCTCACACTATCGCCCTCACAGCCCGAATAGCACCCCCCCAAAAACATCCATGGGATTTTTCCCCGATAGGAGAACTGGGAGGAGCTCTGCCCAAGAGACTGACTGGGAGGCTCTGCCCAACAGCTCTGCCCAACACCCTGGACTGAAGGGCTAGGGGCTGTCACTGGAGCCCTAGGGGCAGGAACTGAAGCCTTGGGGCAACTACTGGGGCCCTAGGGGCAGGAACTGAGGCCCTAGGGGCAGGAACTGAGGCCCTAGGGGTACTAGCCTGGGAACAAGTGGAGTGACTAGAGCTAGCCTGGGAGCTAGCGGGCATGCTAACCTGAGAGCTAGGGATGCCCATAGCCAGACCGGGGGCCCTAACCTGGGAACTCCTACCCTGGACCTGACTATGAGGGGAACAAGCAGGTGAGCTGGGGAATCTAGCCTGGAAGCTAGTGAGGTAGCTAGCCTGGGGGCTAATGGTGCTACTCCAGCTAGCCTGGGAACTAGCGGGGCTAACACAGCTAGCCTGTGTGCTAGTAGGGCTAGCCTCTATGTTAGGGGACCTGGCACTCAAACGGGGGGCCCTGTATGGTGGACCACTGCCCTGAACCTGAGAGCCATGGTAGCTAGCCCGGAAACTAGGATACATAGGTGAAGGCGCTGTCCCCATGGTTAGGTCTAGGGATGCTCATATTGACCGTTTAACCGTTAACCGAAAATAAAACGTTTGACCGATTAATACTATCAGTTAAACGGTTAAGAAGTATTTATTTTTTACGTATATATAGCCTATATTAGTTAAATCATGTGGCGCGTTGACACGCTCAACCAGAGCCTGGCGCTTCGTTTTGAAAGGTGGGGAGATATACGTAATGAGGAGCGAAATATACCGGCTGTCTGTTTTGCATCTGCAACGTGTTTTTCATTTAAAATGACAACCCTTGGACATTTATGGTGACTGTGATATTAACTTGCGCTTTCATTTTTTAATGTACAGAAACGTATAACGCTATCGTATTGGGAAGCATATATTATTTTATTGGCTATAATTAATCATGCTCCTGATGCATTATAGCCGACAAAATTAGGTTACCTTCAAAACAACACACAGTGATTGACAACATGCATTTTATTTTCGGAGAGAACCGTAATGGTAATTTCAATGAAATGGGAGCGCTCGGCAGTTATTGTATAGTTAGTAACATAACGCATAGCAAGCACTATCAACATTTTGTTTTGTGTTAATGAAATATAGCCCTTATTTGCAATAGGCCTCCTGTAAGCAACAACCTTGTTCCAGATTGTCACCGAGTGTTTTCATTCTATAATTTGACAACTCGGTAAACACTGCATCAAGACTACTTTCCTTTGATTGAAAACAGAAAGTGAAAACGTCTGCAACGAATTTTCTGCGACAATATTTTGGTTGGTGTGGACTTTACGTGTGTGAAAATGAAAGTGAAACCAAACGTCGACACAGCTTTATGAAACGAACTAGTTTCATCGTATCGTTTAGTGTGGACTTTGCACCCGAGTGAACTTGTACACAAAGCTGGTGCACCCGGCAGCTGTTGTTGATCTGTTCTGTATGCTGTTTAGAC